>SZWC01024013.1:0-38667 GCA_023375785.1 Penium margaritaceum
TATGTGTGTGTGTGTGTGTGTGTGTGTGTGTGTGTGTGTGTGTGTGTGTGTGTGTGTGTGTTTGTGTGTGTGTGTGTGTGTGCCTGTGTCTGTGTGTGTGTGTTTGTGTGGGTGTGTGTTTGTGTGTATGCGACTGTGTGTGCATTCATGCAAGTGATTGTATGTGTATCCCACTCTTTCTGTGTGTGCTTGCAATCATTTCTTTGTGCGTTTGAAACTCCTCGTGCATGTGTGTGAATGTGTTTCTATGTGTGTGCTTATGCATGTGTGTGCAACTCTGCGTGAGTGTGTGCGACCGTGCATGAGTGTGTGTGACAGTGCATTCGTGTGTACGACTGTACGTGCATGCGTGTAACCATGCGTACATGCCGGTGACAATGGGTGCGTGTATGCAAATATGCTTGTGTACTTAAAACAATGCATGTATGTGTGCGACTATGTGTGTATCAATGCGTGTGAATGTGTGCATGTATGCATGTGTACATTCATGCGTGTGAGTGTGCATTCATGTTTGGGTCCATTCATGCGTATGTGGGTGCGCGTGTGCTTTCATGCAAAAGGCCCAAGTGTGTGCGCGTGCGTGTGGGAGTACATTTCTACTTGCATGTGACTAGTCCTCTATGCAAGTTTGTGTGCGAGCCTTGGTGTGGTTTTTGAGTTTGTATTCTTGTAATTTTGCATGCTTGCATGTGTGCACAATTTCCACATCCATGCATGCAACGTGTGCGAGCATGATTGCATTAGCTTGCATGAATGTGTGTGTATGCATGATCGTGTGTGTGTGTGCATGCATGCATTCAACAATGATGTTTCTGGGATAAGGTGTGATTTGTTCAAACATGACGTATCTTTTCTTTTCATCCTCTTCTGTTGGGGTTTTATTTGTGGCAAGAAGCATGTGGCCAACTTGTTCCATTTAACATTGGAATACAAGGCTGAAGTGCTTAAAGGGTGACAACCAATAAGGAACGCCAAAAAGAGAGCCAATGCAATGTCCAAATCTAAGCTATAGATAAAGACCAAGATGAAGTTTATGAGCATTCAAAATTAAGGCAAAGACCAAAATGAAGACCATGAGCATGACAAAGTTAAGAAACAAACCAAGCCGATGTGATTGTGGGCATGTCATAGTGAATGCTTATGGGTGAGAGTGTGCATTGATCATAGCATTAAGTGACAGTCATCTATGTTGAGAGCTCCTTTCCTCTATAAGATAGTGGAATGCCACCAATAGGTCTGCTCTCGAAGCACTCTTGTCATCTGATTTTTAAAACAATTGGATGTACGTGTGATTATGTGAAACATAGAGGGATACTATGTTAAGATTAAATGAATCAAAATCTTACCATGCAACCTACGTTGGAGTTGAAGGCTATAGAATAACTTGATGTCACATTGTGTATACCTTTTCATAAAATCAAAATGACATAAGAAACACGACCTAAAGGAATTTGCATATCTCTCATCGTCACCAATTTCAAACACTTGAGGTAGAGTCTCAAATTTTGGTCGAGATCCTGGGGTGAGAGGATAAGGGACATGCATGAAACATGAATGATTTTGAATGCGAAGTGGAATATTGCTTTTCAATAGGTAGGAAATCTTTGCCAAAAATATGTATGGGTTATACCTATTACTAACATTTCCAAGTGAGTCTTGCATTTTGGTCGAGTTGCTGGGATGAAATTAATGGAAAATAGTAGACTCAACAATTTTTTAAAAGAGTGGATGCAGAATGGAAGATAATAGGGATACTTTCTAATCCAAAAACATATAAACTAGTTGATTGATCACAGCATTTATGAAATTAAAATCCAAAAAAAATCCCACTGAATTTTCGAAAAATACATCTATTTATGGTTTAAAATGTTGTAAAAATTTCCCTTTCCATGGTATGAATTTGTCACAAAAACATTTTATCTAATCATCCTTACAAATGGAAAACATGGAATTGGGAACAAGATAGTGTGCTCTATGAGGCCATAAGAAGGTATGATCCACTCAAACTACCCCCTTTTTATTTTCCTTATAACATGCGTTCATTAATTGTGGTTTGAAATAACCAAGAGGTGAGCCCTACACGTTGCATGAAGACAATAGGATTTTGTGAGTTCATCCTGTGGGGCATATTTTCTCTCCCAATTCCCTTATTTACATACTTGTTATAGACTTTTTATCGTAATATAAATTTTAATTCAATAAGTAATCACGTTCTATATCGAATAAGATTTTGTTCATAATTGATGTTAACTCCATGTAATGAAGGTTTACATAGAATACGAACTTTTTTGTGTTAAATTTTTTTATGAGATTGATGAAAATAAATTTGAGTAAAGTTTGTTACATGCTATGATATTGATTGAGGAAAAAGTGGTGCAAAGAGTGGATTTGTGTCATAGAATATGGTAGAAAAGTGAAATCACGCTTCATTTCAGCTTTTAGGTGCGTAAAGGCGCAGTTGATCTTCCTTGTTACAGCGGACATCTCCCTTTATCTTTCGGATAGGGATGACGACTTACTCATTTCATAACTTCCACGTCAATGCACGAGTGCTGTGCTTGACTGTAGATTGTGACTTCAAACTGATGATGAAGCAACATCCTTTCGTCGTCGTTGCAGCTGATGGCCTTCGTTTGCGATCAGACTAGTTGTAGAAAACTCTGCAAAGCAACTGAAGAACGAGCACACAGGCCCACGACGTCAGTCAATCCAGCTAAGAAAAGAAAAAGTGGCCGTACCGGCATCCTTTGAACTACAATAAATTATGCTTTCGAATTGCGATGGACCTTCATCTTTTAGAAATCAGGTGCCGATGTGTGCGCTCCAGCTGAAAACATCGCAGGTCGTGCTTATGGGATGGTCCAGATAGATATCGAAACAACTGTCCACCGTAGAAAACTTTGAAGGAACAGTTCCCTTAACGAATTCGTTTGGACACAGCTAAACCCATCACCCAACTATCACTCAGAGTCGTAAGCCCATAAGGTTCCACGACAGCACCATGATCTGAACTGTTCAGACGGAACTGTACACTTCGTACGACGAAGATGGGAAAATGGAGATTTTGATATTTTTTACACTACTTGAGTCTGTTCCACTGAGTATGACATGAACAGTGTTCGGTCGAGCTGAAAGTAGGTGGTTCACAAGGAGTGTTATGCTGGACGGGGCATAGATGGTGAACACGAAGAAGTTACGAGGCAGAACACGATTTCGAATTTGGGACACTTGAGCAATTTGTAATTGGCGGTGGGTGTACTTCGATGACAAGTGTCGAAATGATCCAACATGTATATTCAAAGTGGGGCATAAATACTCTGGAGTCCATGGTTTCGTTCGATAGATCCACCGTGCCGATACTCAAAAGCGACATGCATGCGGCGTCCAAAGTCGAAAACGACACCCATGCGGTGTCCATAGTCGTAATCGAAATGACCGCGGTGCCCATTGTTTTGATTGTGTCAGCCAAAACCGAATTTTATTTCTAGTATACCCACTATTTCATGGAATCATTCAGTCTTCATGGACTTGCATGTCGTAAAGAAACCTCCCATGTTGCCAGCCTGTCTTGGAAGCCTTCGCTTTGTTTTGTCCTTCATTGTTCGGCGGCGGTATTTTTGCACAAGCTGGAGCCATGCATACGGACCGATATCGTCGCGTTGTACACGACGTCTGCGCGTCGCTCGGTACATGTCATTTTTATCGCCAATGAATGCTCGCCGAATAGACGCGGCCACCGCCAATGATATGTTGTTCACGGTGGAAGTTGCCGACGCCGTGCTGACCTTCACCCGATGTTGGCGGCATGTGCCGACGTACACTCAGGCTCACGCGAACAGGTTCATCAACTGAACCGCTTTTTGTACCGGTTCGCATGATGAACCGGTACTACAGTGTGTATTTTAGGTGCTTCCCCGAGAGTACTGTGCACTTAGTGTACTAGTGTTGAACTTCGACAAACACGTGAACTGGACATGGAGAACGACGTCCGTCCAAATGGCCCGGCACATCATGGATGGGGTACTTCCGTAACGGACCCTCGGGCGGCACATCGGGCATGGGTCGCATTGAAGGAGCGGTGGGACCGCAATGTACCACGCCAACGAGAGTTGGGATACGAAGAACCACCATGGGCCCGAGCTCCTGTGACCCCGGAGCACATGGCTTGGAACTTGGGAGTGCCCATTATCAGTAGCAAGTCGTCCAACTGTCCCGAGCCATGGTACTCGTGTACATGGACCAAGCCATCGAGTCCGTAGCGGCCATTCGTTGATGAAAGTACGGGCATCGGAGTTTTATTGCAATCACAATCCAAGGTATGCGATAATTATTCAACTCAGAAGGCAGGGCATCAGAGGTTTATTTGTGTGACAATTATGGGTATGAGAGTATTTTATCAGAGACACAAATGGCCATCCGAGGTTTATTGCGTCCACTATTCAGGGTATGCGAGTAACATGTCGGGGACAAATACAACCTTCAGAGTTTATTTCATTCACGATTATGGGTATGTGAGTATTATGTCAATGACATGTATGGGCTGCCCAGGTTCATTGCATTGTCATTTCAGGGTATGCGAGTATTATTTCAATGACATGTACGGGCATCCGCGATGTATTCATTGCACAACTCTGGGTATCCGGGAATTATTTGTCTGCGAAAAAAGGACATGTCGTCTTTATGTTTGTCGCATTACCGGGCACCAAAGTCATATGACATCGACATGTATGGGCACTTCAGTATTATTTCTTGGACCACTATGGGCACCACTGTCTTATTTATGTGTATTGTCTGGGCATGGAAGCAATGATCATGGCCCAACTATGGGCATAGTTGTACGATTTCACTGACAATTTTGGGCATGCAAATAACAATGCAGGAAGTACTACCCAATCCACTCTCGATCTAACCACTTTGGATCCAGGACACTGCACAGCCAGAGCCACTGGCACAAGTCGCATCCACATCCCTGGCGTCCTTCATATCCCAGTGCATCATAGAATATGTCCTCATCGACATGAATAGAGTCGGGGTTGTCATCTCCTCCCTCGTACAAGACATCTTCCCCATGACTGTCCTCCGCCTCTGCTACAGTAGTGTAGGCATCCAATTGACATGCATCGTTGTGTGTAGCTGTACAGTGGCACATGCCTACGTATCTTGTTCTTGTTGGCGGCCACAAGTAGGAGAACAGCTTCTGACACACCAATGTTGCACCAATTTCCATGAGGAAGATGATAGTGAAGTCGTTTTTGTCACAACAAGTCATGTTTCTGATTCCTTGAAACTATTGACGCAAAGAGAATGATATGGAGGTGTGAAGAGTCCTTATGTACATTAGGTTACTCTCAGTGGAGCATCCAGATAAAAATGATTAGAGCACACCAGTGTCCTTTACAATTTGAACATAACTGCAATTGTGGATTACAACACATGAATTCATGGAGAACGCACCAATCAAATTTGTGATTAGTGCTTGTGTGTTATCCCAAGTGAGGAGAGTTTATGGGGTCTTTTCAACACGGGGAGGGATGAGTACAGGACCGCAGGCATTTGTCATTAAAATGATTTGTCAAATGGAGTTGCTCACGGCTACAATTCCACGTACACCACAGGTGAAACCTACTCCACTATAGCAGTGCAAGTACGGGCCACATGTAATCTAGCATGCACCTCCTCTTCTACAAGTGGACGTTGTTGATCTCTGCAAAGCACACACAAGAAATTAACACAAAGTTTCAAAATCGTGAATGATGTCCAAGTAAGTCTTCAAATGAAGTAATGGCAGAAAGAACGAGCTCACCCACACTCACCAATGGCCAAAGGAGCGGTTGATGCTGTCAACTTCAGCATGGAATGCCATCCATGCCTCCTCACGATCCTCGGCTCATGGTGGGGTACGCCTTCTTCGTCACTGGACACTTAGATAGGGTCGACGACCTCCTGCCCCCCATCCCCCCTGCTCCTCTTCTTCTTCCCCCTCCCCCCCTGCCTCTTCCTCTTCCCCCCCCTCCCCCCCATCGTCCTCCCCCTCTTCATGGGTATCCTCCTCCTCCTCCTCCTCATCCTCCTCCTCCTCCGCCTCCTCTGACCTTGCTTCCTCTTCGGCAGGGGGTGGTTCTTCAGCTTCATCCCCTGAGTATCCCATGGTGTCAATGTTGCTCCTGCAGGAGGCCCGCATGCGTCTCTCAGCGTCTAGCTCTGAGACGCGTGCTGCCGCCATCGCCTTGGGGCTTGGGGCCTCCATGTTAGGGCATGTCCGCCGGACATGCCCCTTGCTTTCCACAACGTGCACAGATGTGCTGTTTCTTCATCTTAGCGTACCTGTCCAGGCGCACGGTGGTTGGCTGCCCGCGCCCGCAACTTGGGCCTGGCTGCATCCACTTGGGCTCTGCAAGCTTGATCTGGCGCACCTTTGGCAGTGAGAAGGGGACGTTGTAGGTCCGCTTGTAGCTCTGGTTCAGGTAGCCGAGGTCGACATACGCGACCGGGTTCAGCGCGTTCTCTAGCAGTAGGCTGTAAGCGTGCGGGCACGGCACCCCATACTCCCGCCATCGCCCGCACGAACAATCCTTGGACTTCAGGCTCACGTCTTGTGGAGTGTCGTTGTGCCGTGTGGCTATGCCCGTGTGCCATGGTCCAGTCTCGTTGCCATCCAGGTCTAGTGAGTACTCCCTGCTGCGCTCGCAGTTGTTCTTCAGCTTCAGGTAGAGCACTGGCGCGACGTTGCCCTTGGCATCATGTGCCAACCTGCGGCAAATGTACCACAATCATTGCACGAAGATGTGCAAATTCACAAATCAGAAGAATGGATACATTTTCCGCAACTCCACCAGCTTGCCATTGAGAGACTCCATGGCGTTGCTGGTGGTATGCCCACCGCGGGAAACCGGGCAGAAGAGCCTGCTCCAGCGCTCCTTCGGGATACTGGGCTCTCCATTACCGCCCATAAGGTAATCCACAGCTCTTGGCACTTGGCGCCGCATCTCTGCCAGACATGCGTCCCAATCCCCCTGCGTCGTCGCGTGTGCCAGGTTCCAAAAAAGTGCGCCAGACCTGCCCTGACACTTGGACTGCATGTTCCGCATCAAGTGCCACGCGTAGTGCGTGTGAGTCGTGCGAGGCAGCTTCGCCTCGGCAGCGTTGGCCAATCCCTCCTCCCGGTCAGAAATGACCGTTGTTCCATGTTGTGCAGCCGTCGGGTACGCTACTACGACCAACTCACAGAACCAGCTCCAGTTGCGCTCATCTTCCCCGGACACCAGGGCATATGTATCGGGCATGGCGTTGTCATTTGCGTCAACGAATTGCATGATGTGTAGAACCTGTCTGTGACCATTTTTTAGGTGTGTCCATGACAAGGACCCTCCTGGTGTACTCAAAACCTCTCCTGCGGGCACTGGGTGCAATGAACACACGGTCGAAGGCGCCCGTCACACGGTCTTTCTCGGCTTTGGCGATGGCTTGCGGGTCAACCCTCAGCACCTGCAAAGTAAACCATATTTGCCCTGTTAAGTCACTGTACGATGACATAGGCGCAGTGTTAAAAAATGGACAACACTGAACGAAAGCAGGATAACTTACCTCCTCCACGTAACCTGGGAACATGCTCCACGACTCCGACTTTTTGCCGTACATCTTCTCCAAACAAAGTTTCTTCGCACAGTAGAGGGTGGTGTATGGGACCTTCGTGTTGGCCACTTTTGTCATGACCGCTTGCAGCGCCTTGGGCTTTGCATATGGGTCCTTCGCGATGGTGCCCTCAATTTGTCGTGCAACCCACCTCATGGAGCGCACGGGGTTACTCCGGCCGAGGCCGGGGTCACAAAGATGGCCATCCACGAATGAGGTGATGTTGACTGCTCTGGACTTCTTGCTGTACCCGGCACGAATGATCCACGAGCATTTTTTCGTCGGAAACTGCTTGCACCACGCCACAAATCGAGTGGGGTCGCTTTTCAAGCACCTCAACGCCATGCGGTTGTGTACCGCATACTCTTCCACAGCGGCTTTGCATGCGGCCATGTTCTCGAATGTTGAGCCACCGGAGAAGTCCACCGCAACCTTCCGCTTCTTCGGGGTAGCACGTGGGGTGGGGTCAAAGATGCGAGCGGCGGCAACCTTCGCCTTGGCATCGACTGCCTTTGCCTCATCGTCATAACCGACGGGCCTGCCCTTGGTAGAGTGCACACGTCTGCCTACATGGGACATCCTGAGGGGACCCATAGCTTCAGGACGTGGGGCCCCGTTGACTGCAGCTGCCGGTGCATCGTCGTTCTTGGCACTTGGTGTCTGTTGCGTCAAGCACGGATCATCTGTGGCATCGTCGTTGCTTTCGTCCGGCGGGAACCAGGATGATGTGACAGCTGCGCCACCTCTCTGGTGTGTGGTCCCTGCCATTGGGAGCCTCCATGGGCATCTTGTTGATTAAACCAAGGTGTATATACCTTGGATACCCGCGGTTGTCTTGCATGCACCGTCTACGAGGCTGCCGTGGGCACGACCAACATCATTGACGCTTCGATGCACCAAAATACAATGCACGGCCAGAACCCCCCTCCCCAAACCGCAGCTGTCGACGTGGATTGAAAAGCATTTCCCCATATCAGGTACGACAGGTGCTGTGGGAGGCACATGGTAACCGTGCATGATGGGAGGTACATTGCAACTTGGGAAACCGGCAGAGTGTGAATCCTGACAGGGTGTCAAAATCAGATGCAAATGCGCTGGAACACATGGACGTGTTTCATACATACGAATGAACAAATTGTTAAACTTCGTGGATCCTTAAAAAAACTGACTGACATGACGCAATCGTCTCGATGGTGTGCAGCGCCTTTGTATGAGGCGAAGTGTTGCATTATCGTATGTAAGACCACCGTGAAGAAGGCGTCGGAGCCCTGACGAACCACGCGATACTCGTTCCATATTTCGCGGACGACCGCCGACGACATCCATTTTTTCATGGTTGTTGAAATCTATGTAAAAAAAGTTGAAACCATCAAACATACATCAAGTGTGCCCATAACTGACACTAACCGGGGGCACATATGTCATGTCCATTTCAGCTATGGGCACCGCAGTCATTTCGATTCCGACTATGGACACCGCATGCGTGTCGGTTTCGACTTTGGGCACGGCATACGGTTCTCTTTCGACTATGGGCACCGCGGATCTATCGACCGTAACGATGGGCATATAACAACTCCGTCCATTCAAGTGTCAGGTTGCACATGAGGCATACTCAGGGTCGTTGGGTCGATTCTTGAGTGACACATGCGGATTCGTGTCGTGAGCGGTCGGATTCAAGAAGGTCCGCCGAGAAATTTGGATTTTTTAGAATCAACGGTGAAGATGCTAGATGCACCTTCTTAATACATCCAAATTTGTCTCGGTGCGTTGAGAAGTCAAGCGAAAGGTCGTAATAAATCTGTCGTAGATTCACGAGAGTGGTCGAAGTTGTCACAAGGTTCAGGAAGGTTCACTTAGGGCAAGGTCAGTTGGCTGGTTTTCCCTCGGCCGTCAGGGTAAATATCGTGGTCTCGCGACACGATGTGCTGTTTGTGTAGTAACACAAATACCCCATCAGAAAGATTAGGGACGTCTGGTTCGTAACACTTTCCCCCGTTTTCATCGCGACGTCCTGGCGCGTGTATAGATGTGGCCCGGTGTCGGCAGTAATAGTCTTTGATTAGGTTGTCAACTCTCGGAGGTTTTCGTAGGGTTCCCAGTTGTGTGCGGCGTCTTAGCCATGCCACTTGATGAGATATTCTGTCGTCTTGCCTTGTCCTCGATGGTCGAGGATGTCTTCGATGACGTAATCTGTGTCTTCGTCCACTTGAACGGGAGGCGGGTGAGAGATGTCCCTCCCGAGGAAGTTCTCTCCGGGGTCTCGATAGTGCTTGAGTCTACTCACGTGGAACACATGATGAACTTGCATAGTGTCCAGTAGTTTGAGTTGTGCAACCACGAGGGTTTGCATGTGCTCGATCTCAAACGATCCCAACCATTGGGGTTTGAGTTTCGAATGGTCGACTGCATGGAGTTTGATGTTAGGATATCAAAGAAAGACTTTGTCGCCGGCGGTGAAGATGACGTTGTTGCAATGTCGATCAGCTGCTCATTTCATCGTTGCATGTGTTTTCGTGAGGATTCACCCTGTTTCCTCCGAGATGATGGTGAAGTCGCAGCGTTGAACGTAAACCGCAAGAATGTTCTCACAACTATGTAATGCAGTTGGTATGACGGGAAGACTTCCATGCATCACTTCTCATGGAGTTTTACCTGTTGTGGTGGAAACTGCCAAGTTATATGCAATTTTGACAATCGGGAGTTTTTGTACCCAAGTTGTCCCCTGAGGTTTGCATAATACTCGAAGAAGTTATTCGAGCGTCTGGTTTGTTTTCTTGGTTTGATCGTCGACCTGAGGATGAAACGACATTGACAGTTGAATTCTTCTTCCCTAGCTAGTCATCAATTCGCGCCAAGAACGACTAGAGCATTGACCATCTGTGTCGTTTGTGATGTTTCTTGGCACGGCGTGTAGCTCCACAATGATATTTAGAAACAGCCATGCTGTTCCCTCAGCGGTGACGGTGGTGGTTGTCGGGATGAAGTGGGACATTTTTGAAAACCTGTCGACGACCACGAGGATTGCATCATATCCCCTAGGTGTAACTAGTAATCCCGTGACAAAGTGTATACATATGTCGGCCCATGATTTCGTCGGAACAGGGAGTGGTTGCAGAAGTCCGGGTGGCCACATGCAACATGAATTCTGTCCTTGACATGTGTCTTAGGATTTGCAGAAGTTGGCCACGTCGGAGTACATCTTGTCCCACCAGTAGTTTTTGCCAACTTCTTCAGCGCCTTGTCCTCTCTGAAGTGTCCACCTGGACCTATGTCGCGGAACTCTCGAGCAGCATGCCACGAAGTATGTCGTTTGGGGGAATGACCACCTGGCGAGTGAAGCACCATCACCAATGTGGTGTGTCATACAAGATTTTTTCCTTGTCGTATTTTTCGTGCTAGTCGAAGCCTCGTGTGAACAGCCACTCGAGATATGGGTCTCCCTGTAGCTACAGCGTTGCCATGTCATCCATTAAATCTGGTCGGCGGCTGAGTGCATCTGCCGAGTAGATTTTGCCTGGCCGGTACTCGATGTCATATTTGAACCCGAATTCAAGGAACTACATCCATCGGGTTTGACGACAACTCAGATTCGGCCGTGTTTTTGAATGTTTCAACGCATGATGGTCGGTGTGCACAATGCATCGGCGGCACTCCACGTAACACCGCCATGTCTTGAATGCATGTACAACGGCCAGCATTTCTTTCTCGTGTACGGCGGAGTTGAGTTCCGGTCCTCGCAGTTTTCGGGACATATAGGCGACCGGTTGCTCGCCGTTGCCGTGTTCTCCCCAGGAGGACTACACCTATGGCTCGGTTTTATGCGTCTGTAGCCATTATGTAGTCGACCATTGGATCGGCTTATTCTAGGGCTGGTGCCAAGGTCATAGCGTTCCACAAAGCAGTGAGCTCTTCTTGTTTCATGTCTCCCCACCGCCACTCGTTTCATTTTTGAGTGAGGTTGGAAAGAGGCGCTCACACTCGGGCGTAATCCCGTACAAAGCACTGACGGTAATTGCAGAAGCTGAGGAAAACTTGGGCGTCTTGAACGTTGGTCGCGTCGGCCAATCAGCAACTGCTGCCACTCTTTTCAGATCCATGGTGATCCGTCCATTGTTGATGATGTGGCCCAAAAACTTGATCAAACGACAACCAAAGTCACACTTCGAGAGTCTTCCAAAAAACTTATATCTTTGTAAAACTCTGAGGGCTTTTTGAAGATGTCCATTGTGCTCCTCTGGGGTGCAGCTGTACACGAGAATTTTGTCGAGGTACATCACGAAAAAATCGTCAAGGTATGGTCTTAAGATGTTGTTCATAACTGCCGTGAAGGTCGTCGGGGCATTTGTCAGTCCAAATGGCATTATGGTGAACTCAAAATGCCCGTAGCAAGTTCGGAATGTCGTCTGCTCGATGTTGACGTCTGCCACCCATATTTGAGGATAAGCGCTACAGAAGTCGATTTTGCTAAAAGTTCGAGCCCCGTGGAGTTGGTTGAAAAGTTTTTCAGCTCATGGAAGAGGGTAGCAATTCTTGATGGTGGTGTCGTTCAATGCCTGATAGTCCACGCACATCCACATCTTGCCAGTTTTCTTTTTGACAAATAGTCTTGGTGCAGCGTATGGTGACATGCATGGGCGGATGAACCGGTGATGAAGCATCTCGTCGAACTGCTTTTCAGCTCAGTCAGCTTGTTATCGCTCATTTGATAGGCCACCCAAACCATGGGTCTTCTGCCCGGCTTCAGTTCGATGCGGAGGTTGATGTTTTGTTGAGGAGGTAAGGTTCTCAAGAATTCGTCGGGAAAGACGTTCGCAAACTCCTTGATGAGTGGTGCAAAGTCTTCGGGTACCATTGCAAACTTCGTGGATGCTGATGAGGCTGATAAGGATGATGAGTCAGCTGCTGCCACTTCTGCTTCCTCCATTGGCTTGAGTTGTACGAGCCACACACAAGCTCCTTGTCGTATGTAATACTTGGCCACGTTTAATGGTATCAGCTGCACATGTTTTCGCTTCTCGCCTACAGCAGATCCCTCTACTGCTTTGACCTCTGGTTCTCCGTTATCAAATTCTGTCCCACATGCGAAAGTTGTGGTTTGGTGCCGTCGATTTCCATGTAGACGTCGTCGCTGTTCTAGTCAACTTGCGGATCGTGGCGGGACAAGACATCTCGTCCAAGGATGATTTTGTGATCGCTCATTGAACAAGACCTCCAAAGCGTTACATCCCGTAGATCTCCCACTTGTAATCGTAGTGGTTCTACGAGTCTCCGTATTTGCAATCTCTCATCAACGGTTTTTCCTTCAAATACCCCTGGTTCGATCTGCAAATCCAGTTTGCGAATGCTCACGAGACTATGTGGAGCTCCTCCATACAATAGTGTCGGTACCGTTCTGCGACTCTTGCATCGTCGAGGCTAGAATCTTCGTAGTATCGCCAGTTGGTCGTCCTTGTACCCCTTGTTGAACTTTGCGATCTCAAAAATCTTGTGCAGTGATGTAGGCCGTTCAGATGGGTGATCGTTCGGCGCAGATCGCTCCTCATGAACAAGATTTGCGCCTTATACTCTTGTCCTTTCCTGTTTCCCAGCTCTTTTTCTTAAGACTTCCCCCCCTTTTTGGCCTGCTGCTTGCTCCGACAGTTGCGTGTGATGTGCCCAAGTTTTCTGCAATTGTAGCAGGTTCATGTTTCTCTCTGGTCAACGGCGTCTACTTCCATCAAAGTCGAGGAGTCCCCTCACCGGCGTCTTCCATTTCAACGATAACTGTGTTGGAAGGTAGCCAGCCATAGGATTCCTGGATCTGATTGTTGTAGTCGGCGTTATCGATCCTTTTCGTTGCTATGATCATCCACGACAAGTTGTTTTGGATGCCGAAAATGGTGATTTCTTGCCAAATATCTCGCTTGAGGTAGTTGTAGTAAAAACATAGTACGTCGGGGGTGATGTTTGCTCCGGCGATGATCTCACGGAATCTCCCCATGTACTATGCCACGCTGCATTGTTGACAAAGACGCTAGAGTTTGTACTGTGCGTCGGACTTTTTGTTCAGCCGTCCAAAACGTGCAAGCATCGCGTACGAGAATTTGTTCCACTCGGTTCGTTGCGTCAACGCGTCGTGCCATAGTGGGTAGATCTGCTTGAAGGGTAGACCGCCTACCGTCGGTGATATGAGACGGGCACCGTTGGCCGTTGATGATGCGCCGCCGGTATCTTTGACAAATTTTAGATAGATGCATGGAAGGTTGCTAGAAGATGGACTCCCTATTGTACAAGTCTATGATGATCTTGCACATGTTTTTTTAGTGAGGTTTGGAGACCAACCGATGCACTTTCACGCAGAGCACCTTCAGCTGGTTCTTCACCAATGAGCAGGCTGCACAGTCAAGCCTTTCAATGTCCTAGGCTTGTTTCTCAATGTTATAGAGCTAAAGCAAGAGCTCCATGCATGGCTTCCAAGTGGCATAGTGCAATTTCTTGGATAAAACAAACTTGGGAAAGTCAGTCAGGCACTCCATAGCCTTTGAGATCTCAAAACCCAATACTAAATCATCATCCTTGGGGTGTTTTTTTCTTCTTTCTTTTTCAGCCTGATGGTTCCAACAAGAGCCACTAGGGCTTGTCGACCAATCACCACGAGTGTCACCCAGTAGGATGTGGTCATCATCATGTGACAGATGCTTAGTTGTGCGATCCTCAAATGGGCGGACAGGATCAGGATTGTTACTCATCCCACAGGCCACCAACATACCCATGATGCCTAAGATGTTTCTAAATGCATCAGTGCTTCTTGGGGGCAAGTATGCTCTTGGTGATCTGGTTACGCTCAAGTGCATTGAGCAGATGCTCATATGCCTTGGCGTGTTGCAAATGTTAAGTGCATTAGCGATGTCCTCATGATCCTTCTGCAATCCCTTGCCTGCCTTTAGACACGATGGTTGTTTCAACGACCATAACACACATTTGTGATCTTCACGGTATTCTTTGATCAAGGTGAGCCAAGGGACCATCATGGGATTTTGGAATTGATGCACGGGCCAAGGAACGCAACAAGTTCCTCCATCACCACCTGATGTCATGCCATCCGGACCAACACTGCGATATGTTTAACGTACAGGGGGCTTAGGCCGATTGTTCCACTTTGCTAGGGCCAAAACCGGAATGACTTCCACCGTTCACAAGTCACGGATTGTGAATTCCAACGGCCTGATTGATTAGAGCAAAGCTGGCGGCGTGAACGCTCTTGAGCGGAAAATTGTCCTCCTTATCTTGGACGTCCAAGGAGAGCCGGCCATCATTTTCTCTAGTCATTGTTGCCGCCCTTGACAGCAGTGAAGTCTGCATCCATCATGTCTCCTTCGCAAGTGGCATCTACAATCCACCCAGCCCTATCTCTAATGTATGGAGCTGACGACATCTCCTTGGCGTCTTCATCTCCCTTCATGGTATCCTTAACACCAGGGCTCCCACGAGAGGATAAGTTGTGGCCGTGCGCCATCTTTGCACATGCGATAGATATGGCATGGCCGGTGCCATCCCACAAGAAATTCTCCATGGGAACATCGTGTGACAAGCATGATTCACTGATGCACTTAGGCCACTCTCCTTTGTTGGAGTTTTGGGAGGGCCTCCTCCTGCCATGGACACGAGGAGCCCACCTCCCACCATGATTGGTGAGGAGGGGTGAAGGGGGACAAGGGAGGGGAAGGATGATAGAAAGGTTGTTGATGGTGCGGTTGAATCTAAAATTGGAATTGGCAGCTTTTTTTCATCTTTTGAAACACTCTTGGCTAAGGAAAGTGGAAAGACAATGTTTCCCAAGATTCTCACCTTCTTTGCAAGCAAAATTACACATATACAACCTCTATTTTCTATAATCAACCGATGAAATGTGGTAAAAAGAAAAGGGAGGGCATGATACAAGAGCCAGAATACCATGGATGTTTGGCAAAGTTTTCTCTGCAATTTGGTCAGGGTAAAACTCTTGCTTTTCTGAACCAGGGATAAAGAGCCTGCTTTGGAGGTTTTGGTCCCAAGATGCTGCTAGCAGGTTGTGTACCAAAACACAGCAACTGATGGCTAAACAAATGTTTTTCATGTCTTTTATATGGTACCCTACTGCCGGCTAAATTCGGATAAAGATTAATTCTCCTTGGGCTCAACCCTGTTGCATAACTAGGTTCCCCCTTTGTAGCCAGTGTGCAGATATTCCTTCCAAATCAAGTTTTGAAAATAGGCGGGCTCAATTAATGCCCGCACGACAATTTTAAAGAGGATGAGGCCAGCAAACCGGACCCTGATTGCTTGATTTTGGTCAGTGGCATGCATGTTTGACCCACACCCACACATTTTCTGAAATTTAGAGACACATAACTCCGCGAGGCAGTGTGCAAAAATTTAGCCCCGGTTGTTTGAAATGAGCCAAGAAGAAATTCCTTTGCAAATTCCTATCTGAATTTAGGCGGCGGTACGGTATGTTGCATGCAGAGATTGGAGCAGTGGACTGCCTGCAGCGCCTCTTTGAAATTGGGATATCCTTCTGCAGAAACTGGACTGTTGTGGTACTTCTGTCACGTGGAACGACGGCTGGCGGAATCATTTACGCAGCTACATAAATTAAGCAGCATGGCTTGCTACTTGTTCATAGTTCTAGTGATGGTGAAGCCGTCGGCCATTCGGAATGCTCCTTCGGTCTCAAGTGAGAAAGGATGGATTGGCGACTGCAGCTTCCTAGCAAAGACACAACAGGTCCCAGATCATCCGTTGACTACCAAGGATGATGTCTAACTCATGGATACCAATGGAACAAGACAGGTCAAACAAGGTTCAAGCCTCTGTGGGTGTTTGAGTCCTCGAGAACCATTTGCACTTGGGAATCATGTGGGTTGATTGTGGAGAGTATTGTCAGGAAAAAACAGTAGAGTGCTCAAGCAAGTCGACGAGATGCTGGTGCAGCTCTCCTGCAGCAGCGGATGGGTAGATCACCACCTAATAGTGCTCCGGTACCAGCTAGGTCTGAATCAAAGATCTGCACAGTCAACTGTGTGTACAGGTGTATACGGCTCAACGAACAACAATTCTAATCTTCATACGGAGTTGGAAAATCTTGCCTTGCTGGATAAAAACCCTCAAGGGGTAGAGCATCCACATTGAAGATATGAGAGAGCTTGCACGAGCCCTTGATTGGGCTTCACCAATCTCCTGCTGCCGTCCAAAAACTTTTTTCAAATCGGACCACAAACTCAATGACGTGCTACAAAAAATGAGGCTGCAATTTCAAATTTCTTTTTGTTGTTGTTGGCCCCAGCAACAGTGAAGTACACGTCCAGATTTTTCAACCACAAATGTACTGTTGGTCCTTTCAAGATGGCAAGATTGAATGGTTTGGGAGGTACATGCTAGATTTTGGGCTCACTAGAGAGTTGATCGTTCATCTCGGTGAATGCCACTTTCTGCACGTGAACATCTTGTACCTCCTCCGTGGCCGTAATGAGCTGTTTGAGCACATGATTGTTGAGGCTCTCGAGTCATGACAACTTCTTGTACACATTAATCTGAGCTTACCAGCCGATGGGTACTGATGGAAGCGTTGGATTCACCAAGCCTTAAGTTCTGTTGGCTGAGTGACGGACGTAGTCGTCAGAGTTGCACCATCCATTGTGAAACCTGTTGTTATTGCTGCCTATGTATCATAGATAGCATTGTGAATCACTTGTTAGTGATCATCCTTTGCCATAGTGTTTGCTTGTTTACTGCTGCTTATTGCCAGGCGCGTTAGCTTCTTTTATTGCTATTGCAATGTCCACAAGTTTTGGATGAAAGAAATGCCATTACGATTTTGTGTGAGGTTGTTTTATAAGAGTGAAATTATGGAGCAAAAGAGAAAACAAGGAATTGTGACACTTGAATAATTTGTAATTCGTACCAAGTATACTTTGGTGACAAGTGTTAGAAATGTTTAGCAAGTACATGGAATAATTGAAAGAAGAGTGAGGTAAATTTGAAGTCAATTACATCCTTAACACACACGAGTACCTAAAATCAATATGGGGAAAATCTTTCATTTAGTTATTGGCCCACCGTGCGTTGACCTCAGGATTTTTTATGATTTTTGGCCAAGGGAATTTAGGCCGACTGTCTCAATCTCTGGTGTTCCATTCCCGAAGGTTCCAAAAGTTCGAACAAATTCAAGAAATTGCAACTGAACTATTGTGAGCTGTATTGATGTTTTGATCTTGTTTGGTCAAATTCTCAACAGTGCTAGACCTTTGTAGTATCGCGCCTCGATATCTTCAAAACCCATCCCCTTCTCTCTGGAGTCTCTTGAAGTGACCACTCACGATGCGGCATCGCACGAGTCTCTCGACTCGAGTGTCCAAGATCCCACATATAAAAAATTTTGTTTGCATTTATCATACATATGTATGCGCGCAACATTTCCATTATTTGTCACCAAAATGCACCCACTGCTAATCACAATTAATCCAACTATCCCAAGTCCTCAACTTATCTTCTGCTCCATACCTCATCTATGTGAACCATCCACGTTCCGCTTGACATGACACTTGGTACCAGAGCACAGCAACTCTGGAGGGCAGCTAGCACAAGGTGACAACCTCGCAAGTCTTCAATGCATCCCCACCATCCATGAGATAACAAACTTCATGAAATGAAAGTGAAAAGAGCGACCACACACGACGATGAACTATAATTACAGACAGATAATTAAGCAGTAAAGGATCAACAGCACGTAGTAAATGGTTCTCTCCACAAAAACCATGCAATAGAAACATGCTTCTTAGGAAATGATGCAACCTTGACGACTGCGGCGGCCAATCTGCTTACGGACCTCTTGGGCTTGGCAAACCCGCTGCCTCCATCATTGCCCGTCGGCGCAACACTTGGTATTATGGGAGGCACCGACCGACAAGCTCGCATAAATGTAGATCTATACCACAAGTTATCGGGACTTAAGAGCCTCAACAATCATGTACTCTAATAACCCACCGCAACAATAAAGGAGCTCCAAAATACACATGTGCTCACCAAGAGAAGCAATGAAACTCTCAATTGAACCCCAATCCCAACCGGCAGAATCATTCAATCCTAAAAACTCCAAGGTACCGACGTTTTGGATGTGGCTGATGAGTTTGGAGGTGTATGTCAACACAATTGGGGTGAACAACACCAAGGCGAAGATTGACATTGCGAACTTTGTGGCACCAGGTTAAGTATTTGTTCTGATTTAAAGAGCGTTTAAAGGCAATAGGAGGCTGGATGAGTTGGATCAACAGCTCACACAACCGCTCTCACATAGTCAACTACAGGAGTTTAGCTTCTCAAGAAAAGAAAAGAAGAAGAAAAAAACGACGTGGCATGAATCTTTGACTCCAGCGAGAAACTGGATGGACTTTGCACGTGCCATTCTCGCCCATTCTGGAAACATGAACAAAGAGTCTGGCACACGGTACAAGCTTCAACGCTTGCATCCATAGTCCACCATGGCATAATAAATGCAACGTTCCCACCAGATCATCACCAGTACTGACTTCGACCCAAGTGAAACATCTTTTTATAACAACAGCCTCAAACACGACATCTTGTGAGCCATCCCAATATTCGGCATCCAATATGAACTTTGGTGAATGATTGCAATAAATGATTGCATTGAAAGTGCCAATTACAATGCTCAGATGTAGGAATCTGACAGCTGGTGATCCCAAAGCCAAAACCTGTAAGGCCAAATAGCTCCGATATCCACAAAACACGAAGTGTGACTCTCATCTACCCAGCAAAGACAAAGAAAACTAAAATACCCAAGTTGTTTTCAAGCTCGATTATAACATGCGTCACCGACAGAGAACAAAAAGCGCAAATTCATCTCAATGATCAACGGTCAGCGATGAAACTCACTGATTGATTGCCTCACAAGCCGTTGATAACTAACATGTTGTTTGATGCCAGGTGATGTTGGTGATCACCTGAATTCGCCACTCATCGTCCATCGGCCAGAGCCCCTCGATCACAAAGAGGACTTTGGTACTTCGGTCGTGAGATTATGAAAAAAAAACCACTAGATCATGACTATAAACCTTCAATTTCAAGAATCAAGTCTCAAACAAACCCGTCTCCAAATGAAATATGGTGGCTTTGGACATTATCTTTCCACATGAACCTGCCGGGCCCTGCTTTAGCAAGGTCCAGCAGGTTCCCTTTCAGTCCATAGGGATTCTTGAAATCCCAACAAGCCTTATACAAACCTTCACAAAAGTATCATAAATCCCTTGTTGGGATCTGTGCTACTTGGTGGATGAGGTCCATGTCATGCGATGACGTTGCATACCATGGTACCTTGACATGGCACCTTTTCCCTTTTTGTTGTTACCAGCCCGGCGGTGGCCGCATCAGTTGGAAACTTGGGGTGTTCTTTCCTACCAAAATTTTTTTTTTTTTTAATTGTAAAATGTCAATAACTTTTTTAAGATGTCCTTTCTCTCTGTGCTCCGGCTTTACACAAGGATGTTATCGAGATAAGCAACAATGAATTCATTGAGGTACGGCCGGAAAATGGTTTTCATGGCTGCCATCAATATTGGAGGGGTGTTTGTGAGTACAAACAACATGAATGTGAACTCAAATCACCCGTATCTGGTGTGGAATGTCATCTTCTTGATGTCCTTATTCGATACACGGATCTGGTGATAGCCGCTGCATATGTCAATCTTAGTGAGAATTCTCGCTTTGCGGAGTTGGTCCAAAAAAAGAAATTGCTCACGGAAGGGAGTAGTTGTTCTTGATGATGATGTCATTCAACGCCCTTTAGTGCATGCGCATCCGCATCTCACCGCTTTTCTTCTTCACAAAAAGTACAGTAGGGGCGTACGATGACATGCATGGCCTGTTGGCCTGTTGGATTTCCCTAACTGGGCATTGTCTAGCTATCTTTCTCGACTTGATCAGCTCCTTGTTGCTTATCCGATGAGATCCCTTGAGAATCGGTCTGCTTCCTGGATTTAGTTCTATATTATGATCAATGTTGCATTGCGGAGACAGCTCTCAAGGAAGTTTCTTGGAAGAAAACCAATTCAAACCCTTGAACGCGTTATTCAAACTCTTCTGGAATGGTTGCAAGCTTTTTAGGTATTGTGGCTGATGAGGCTATTGTTCTTGCGTCCGTTGTTGCAATCTCCTCTGCCTTCCCTGAGTCCACGTTAACTAGCCACACTTGTGCTCTGCGTCGCAGGTACTGCTTGACCATGTCCAGTAGTTCTGACTAATGCATCATTTTGTGTCTGCTGCAACATCATGAGTGGTGGAAAGATCACCATTGACCAAAAGGAGGTGGATGCGGTCGTTGATTGGCCGTTGCCCACCAACGTTTGAGACGTCCAGGTGTTTTTAGGATTGTAAAAATAATACTATCAGTTTGCAAAGGACTACACTCAAGTGTTAGTCCCTCTCCAATCTCACTTGTACATCTACCAAGTGGAGTTGGGGAGATAACAAACAAGAAGAATTCACAAACAATATGACCTTAACGTCGGTCCTCACATTTTCAAATGAAACTGTGGATTATGTTATGATCAACAATGCCTCCAATTGAGCCATTAGAGTCTTTCCCCTCCAAAAAAACGACATTGGAGAAAAAACCAGTCGCACATATGTTGAGAAACTTTCACGTTCCGGAACTGAACTCCGTTGTGTACAAAAAGGAGATGTTGGTGGTTGCGCACGTGTTCAAGACGTGATGGAGCTATCTGGAATGCTGACGATGTGTCATCCGCACCGTCCTCCATGCACTCGAACATAGTAAGACTCAGCCAAATCTGAGCTTCGACAAACTTGATGGATGGAGTTCCTTGATTACAACTTTAACCATGACATCACGTACTGACCTGGGAAAATGAATCCAGTGAATGCTCTCCGTTGACGGCCAGACTTGATGATTGAGATCAGCATGTTTCTCGTTGAACAACATCTGAAACCCATGAGACTGTTCAAGAAGGGTTACAAGGAGTACGATGGATGCGGAAAATCCAAGTTCTGGTTTAACGACCCCAGCTGGCGACGAGGATTCACTTGCCAGGTTGTCGTACCAGTTAACAAAGAACTCCGATGGATGCTGTTCGAGGAGTGCCATGACACAGGTCCAGGTGGACATTTTGGGAAGGAAAGACCTTGCGGCTTACTACTAGTGGGACAAGGTACAAACCGGTATTGCAAGCTGCTGTAAGACCTGTGAAATATGCCAATGCCACAAGTCGGGATGAACAAAATCCCCAGCTTTTCTCTAACTGCAACGGGTGCACAAAGAACTATGGTCAGACATCTCCATGGACTTTGTTGTGGGTTTTCCCGTCACACCGGAATGGTTTGATGCAATTGTTGTGGTGGTGGAACGGTTCTTGAAGTTGCATCACTTCATCTTGACAACAACCACAGTTACCGCCAAGGGAGTAGCATGGTTATAACTCAACAATGTCAGACCACACAGCATTCCCTCCTCCATCACCAATGACACGAATGGGCGGCTTACCAGCAGGTTTTAGCGGGAGCTAATGACTCACTATGGCAGTCGGATCCACCTATCCTCAGCATTCCAATGTCAGACTATCGGTCAGACTGATCACACCAATCAGGTGCTCAAATTATTGCTTTGAACTATGTACAAGCCACATGGAACTGACTTGGCAGTCAAGTGACCAACCGCTGACCTTGCATACAACTAAAAAACCATTAGTATCGACCGGAAAGATTGTGTCCCAAATCGTTTATGGCAAAATCCTCTCAACTCCGGCCGGTTTGCAGCGTTTGAACAACACACCGGAAGTCGGCATCTAGCGGTGAGACTTCCAATCATTTGGGATGAGACTCCCCAAACACAAAAAAACTCAAGCAACTGTGAAGAGAGCAGAGACAAGCATCAAGTGGACACCGAATTCCATGGTGGTGATTATGTCTCACTCAGCAACGTGAACATCCATTTGCCAGGACAGGGCTGCATTGAGCTCAAACCTTAAGTGGTTGGGGTTGTTCGTGATCGAGGAGATTCTCACACCTGTCACCAAAGAACTCAAACTATCGGAAAGCATGGCTATCCACTCAGTGCTCAATATGAACAGGCTCAAACTCTACCGGGATCCCAGTAAGTACTTTCCTGGCTAGATGTACCTTGGCCACATCGTATCAAAGCAAAATGAGGGCACAAAATATACTGTCAAAGATTTTTTGGGGCACCGCCGCCGTGGAAAAGTCAAGGAGTATCTGGTTAAGTGACATGACTATAACGCATAGTGTAACAGCAGGGGGTCGTACGACAATCTTCGATCATGAAATCACCAGTTATTTTAGGTGGCATCGACCTTTTTCTCACAATTCACCTGAACTTTGTAGATAAAAGGGTGGGGGCGTTGGTACATCCCCAATGTACACCAGTCCGTAAAATCACTATGTGGAAATTTGTGTCATAAATGTTTTGGCCCATGGCGTGTTGACTTCAGGATTTTTACGCAGTTTGGTGGAGGGAATTTCTGCCGCCTTCCCTTACCTCCGGTGTTCTGCTAAAGAATGCTTTGATATTTTCGACCACTTTCCAGAAATGTCGACATAACTGTCATCAACTGCATTGATTTTTTAATAATGTTTGATAAAATTCTTGACGATGTAAGAAGTTTACATAACCACATCTCGATTTTCTCAAAACCCTTGCTTTCTTTGTGGATATTCTCAAAGTGACCAATAAAGATGTGGCGTCATACGCGTCGCTCCACTCGAGCAGCCAAGACCCCAAGTATACCTCATTTTGTTTCTCGCTATTCTATGTATGCACTTGACGGTTTGGACACTTGTCATCAAAACACCCTTACTACTATTTCAAAATCATCCAATTATCCCAAATTCTTGGATTGTCTTCTAATCTGCACCTCATCCCTATGAACCATCCACATTTTTTTTTGTTATGATAGGATCTTGGACGCTGGAGTCAAGTGACGCATGGGATGATATGTTGTAAGAGGCTTCTTTAAGAGATTACGTCAGAGATTTGAAAGGTTTTGATAATATCAAGGCACATGTTGATGCTATTCAAGCACCACCACTAAGCTGAAAGATTTTTTTTTGGAAGATCAATGCAATTTGTGACTTTTGCATAGAGACATCTGAAAAACAGTAAAACCCATAAGAACCTTGTTCAACAGAAAATGGGAGGTCGGTGTTACACTGTAGACATCCACGAGTCCTTGGAGAAGGAGAGTGTGTATTTCTGTCAATACATCCGTAGCCCACCGTGCATCGACCTCGGGATGTTTACGCCGATCGGCTAAGGGCACTTTGGCCACCTGCTCTGACCTCTGGTGTTCTGCCCTCAAAGTTTCTGACACGTTCAACCATTTTTTGAAAAGGTTGACAGAAGTGTCACAAACCAAACTGATGTTTTAATACTGTTTTGTTGAATTCTTTAAATTGCTGGACTTCATAAAACCGTGCCTCAATGTTCTTGCAACCCCCCAACTTCTTGGCTGAGTTTCTCACCACACTCACAACACGGAGCCACACGCATTGCTCGGCTTGAGCGTACAAGACACAAGACATGCCTCATTCTGTTTCTGGCTATTGTTTACATGTGATCGACATATCCAACATCATCACTGAAGTACTCTTACTGCTAGGAGAAAATGGAGAAAGAAAAAAACCAATGGTACCCATCATCTTCTGCTCCATACCTCATCCCTCTGAACCATCCATATTCTGCTCTACATAAGCACTTGGTATCAAAGTGTAGAGGTGCTGGAAGGGCAGCTGCTGTATGAACTCCAAGACAAAAACCTCGCACGAGTCCTCAGCACATCTCCACCATCTAGAAGTTTACAGACCTCACGACGAGAAAAAGTGATCAGCGCAAGTACATCTGGCCATGAGAAGTAGTAACCTAGGAAGACTCTGGCAATGGAGGATCACCAATACTCTCTTCAAGAAAACTCTTCAGGTAAGCAAGGAATAAATGAAAACTTCAGAGACAAATTGCGTAGCACCTGTTGACCGATCCGGTGGTAGACTCCTCAGATTTGGAAAACCCTCCACCTCTGTCATAGCCTGTCAGGATGACACCTGGCATGATGCGGACGGGCTTGCATTAATGAAGACCCATACCGGAAACTTTCAAGACTCAAGAGCCTCAACATCCATTTACTCCAACTCAAAGCAACGATAGAGGAGCTTTGGAATACACATGCGTGGGAAGCAGTACTCACATGGAGTAATATGTTACTCTCGAGCAAGCCCCAGATTCGACCAGCACTTCCTGAGGCATTTGATCCTGTGAACTCCAAAGGACCGACAGTTTGGATGTGGCTGATGAGTTTGGAGGTATATTTTTTCGCTGCAGGTTTCAACAACGAGATGAAAAAACTTGACCTCATGACCTCACTTTTGCATAGCACTGCCCTAAGTTGGTAGTCTGATCTGTAGACCATCCAGCAGCAATAGGATATCAGTGGGTCTAGATCGACGGCTTGTGTGACCACTCTCACATCATCGACTGCAAGCATTCTACTTATAGAGTAGATCAATCTGACGTGGCACGAATCACTCACTGCACCGGAAAACTGGACGGACTTCGTACATGTCAAACTCGTACGTTTTGGAGAAAATGAATGAGACGTTTAAACTGTTGTACAATCTTCACTACTTGTGTCAGTAGTCCCACGTGGCAGAGTAAATGTGGAATCTATGTAAAATCATCACCGGAAGTAAAAATTTTCAGGAAAAACTCTGTTTCTGCGATAACAACAGCCTCAGACGCAATATCCGGTGAGTAAGTATCATGTTTGGCATCCGGGAAGACCTTCCAAGTATGATCATAGCAGTCGGTTGCATCAGCAGTATTGAATTTAGCGCTCGGATGCAGGAATCCCATAGCAGGTGACCCCAAAGCCACATTCTACACCATGACAGAGGGAAGTCAAATTCATCGGAAACGCTGTCTCCAATGGAGATCAACACTGTCGATCAACATAATGAACGGTTGTGCTGGAGGTCCGGGAAGCTGGGGTACATCTCGCGTGACTTCAGCAAACATTATGAACAGGCCAAAAAGGGAAGGAGCTCATAGAGAATAAACGAGGAGTCGGAAACGGCATAGGGCACGAGTGGATAGTGGACACCCTGTCAATGGCAAAATCCTCTGCGGAGGAGGCCACGAGGACTGCTCCAAACACTCCTTGTTCCAAGAGAACCATGGGTTGACACCACTATGGACTTTGTATCTGGATTACCCACCACTCCAGAGGGATTTGATGCCACCCTTGTGATAGTGGACAACGTTTCTTAGTGACCACTGTCACTGCCAAGGGAACAACAGGGCTGTTTCTAAATCAGATCGTGCGGCTACTTGGAGTACCACACACCATCATCATTGAGAGAGAAGGAACTTCATTACCTGTTTTTTGAATAAACTGATGACAATATACTTTAGTCGAATCCAGCTAGCAACTGCATTCCATCCTAAAACCAAGCGGACCAATCAGAAATTTGAACAACTTCCCTGCGCTTTATGCAAATCCCATGGAACCGATTGGAAGACAAAATTCCCAACCATCAAACTCACATGCAATTTGGTAACTTCCAACACAACGGGTAAAACAATGTTCAAGGTGGTCTATGACAAGCTTCCCGCCACCTCGACAAGACCACGAACTCAAAGAAGCATTCCCATAGTTTCTATTTTTTACCATAAAATTTCAAGTGCCTGGGAAGAAATACAACAGACCCTTGCAATGTTATAAGTAGCGATGAAGTGAGCAGCTGACCGACATCTCAACAACAACATATTCAACACCGGCACCTTCTCAGCTCGGTGACCATCAAGCATCGTGGACAATGATGTGTAAAGCTCAAACCATGATGGTTGGGACCATTGGAGATCAAGCGAATGTAAATCCCAGTCGTTGCTTGGCTTTGTCTCCCTGACATCAAGGAAATTCATCCGGTCCTCCATGTCAGCAAACTCAAGCACTACCGAGATCCCAGTGGGAGATTCCCCAGCAGAGATGTCGCACCCCCACCTCTAATCCAAGTGGACAGGGACACGGATCATGCAATCGAAGATTTTATCAGACATCAATGCCGTGGAACAACGACCAAGTATCTGCTTAATTGTCATGGCTGCGACGTCGTGCACAATAGCTGGGAGCCCTACGAAAACCCATAAGATATTGATCATCTGATTGACAGCTACTACAGGGGTCACTGGCCCACATCTACTAGCGTGCAGGGTTGTCGTGGCTATAAGGGGAGGAAGATTTTACATCCAGACGTACACGAGTCTCTTAACTCTGCGAGCGGCCATTTATATCATTACATCCATAGCCTACTATGAGGGGACGTGAGAACCCCTTAGCAAAACTATGTGTTAGAGAGGACACTACGTTAGATACAATGTGAAAAACGGAGTTTAGATTAGTAGAGAGACAACAAGAATGTTCTTGGAAGAGCAAGAGCTATCTGAAGAATAAACACAAGTACAAGGATGTACACTTGCCCACGAGCGTGCATGGAAGCGTGCGTTAAGGCTAACCAACTAGTGGAAAGATGATACAGCCTGGATGGAGCACCCAAACAGCAGCCGGTGAGATCGTTGCAGTGGTACGCGCCGTTTTGCTGTCTGAATGAAAAAATGAAAGAAACACCAGATGCAAAATCAGAGAATCAACTTAGCTGAGTTGGCAAAAGATAAGTATGACACCGCCAAGGAGCTGGTCCTCAAAGATTTTCATCAAGAAAACTCCACCGAGTACAAAAGGGTACTCCAGCTGAAGCCGATGCTAATGAAGTAGCCGTAAAGTTTTATGTCATCCAATAAGTGAGTGATAATAATTTCAGAGGTCACTGTGACTGACACAACATCACTCCTCCATGACCCGCAAGCACCATTCACCATAAGCAAGCAAAGGTCACGATACGATAGCAACATTTCTTAACAATGGAGGGTACAATACACATGCACACAAGAACTATGGATGGAGAACGGAAGTGACTAGAGCAGTGCATGCATCATCTAGGAGCAGAGGTGCATGAAAGGAGCTCAACATTGCACACAGAAAACTTGAATTTACCGCTGGAGATGGGACATACAGATTGAATGGACCAAGAGGGGGCATCTGAAGCAGTGCAACTGGTAGGCAGGGCCTCGTGAGGCACACAATGACAAGGGCCTGAGATGGCCGCGAGGTGCACAAAAGAATGATGAGGAAACTGGCAGCTGTGAGGGTTGGACCTTTTTGTAAATAGGTGGGAGCTTCCGGAAGGGAACCCAGTGGGAGGGATTTTCTTCCTGGGCCACCTTAAAAACAAAAAAAATTTGTAAAAAAGTGGGGCCTTAACGGAAAACACAGGCAATTGTGTTGGCATCAATGCTGATGTGCTAGGTAATGAATCTGGTGACAATGCCAATCTAGCAGGAGACGTTGTAGGTGACGACAAGGAGGCAATGTGGAGAATACACAAGAAAAAATGCAGATGCAATAGGAGATGATGCAAGCAAGGATGCAGATGCGACAGGTGATGAATCAGGCAATGACATGGATATGAAAGAAGACAACATAGGCGATGACACGGATATGACAGGAGACAACATACACGGCTACACTGATGCGATAGGAGATGACACAAATGACAACATAAATACGATAGGAGAAGACAGAGTGAAGCACATGAGCAAAGGACACCCCACTTACACCACCTCCCTCTGAACAAGAGAATGCTGCAAGCAACAGCATAGAGCCAGGGATGTCACAAGAGAAAGTGCTCTCAAAGAGGAGAGCATTGTTAGAATCGATAACCCGACCGCGCTCAGAGTCTCAAACCCTCCAAACCTTGGACTGGGAAGAGAAACCCAAGAGAGGACAGAGCTGACCGCTCGGAGATAGCTTGCCATTGCGTTGTTACTCAAGCAAGACGGAGGTTGGCATGACAGCTATTTGATCGCTCAAATGGCACAAGATGAGGCAGCGGACCATGGAGAACACGGTTTCAAACCCACACCATGTAGGACATAGCCTCAAACACAAACAACAGGAGGAGGCCTAACTCGATGATAACTGTACAAGAACCATAAACAAGAGTGTGGTTCCAACATTTGAAAACTTCATCCTGCTATGGTGTATGTGTAGCATATGCTTCCTCATGCACTCCTTCAAAGTTGAACAAATGGGCAGTGGCCCCCATGAACTTCCCACCATGATTGGAGCGAGATGCTACGAGCTCTTGTTGACAAGCAAGCTTAGCATGGAAAAGCCAAGATTCAGATGTGGACCCGTCAGCACTCTTTTGGCAAAGGGCAAAGATCCAACAAAAGCGCAAGAAATCACGCGTTAGGCACGTTACATGTCGATTGACACCCCTGATAAACTCATCAGGGAGAGGACCATGACATCTACATGGACTAGGGTAAGGGGGTGTAGTGTACACGAGTTAGACACTGGGAAGGATGGACAGTGTAGATTGCATTGAGCACAATCAAGGCTATGAGCGATGCATGGTGCAAGAAATGTTCTCAGGTCAAGACCGACGGCATGTTGATAATGTAGCAAGCTATGGATGGCGGAAGTGCGTACGTGAAACAGGTGAAAATCGAGCAAACGTGTTTGTACAGGGGAAAGCAAGGGAGTAACATGCACATGCGCTACAGTAGCTGCGACGGACAACGGTGTTGTAAACAACCCACGATACAACTTGTCATTGCGCAAACCACAAAAGATAGGATGACCAGAAGACTGGAGCAACACAGTGCCAACGCAACGAGACAAGAATATCTTCACGCCCTGATCATCAAGAGTAGTGAAAGACAACAAGCTAACCTAAAGCGCAGGGAGAAAGAGCACATCAGGCATAGAAAATCACCCTAAAGACCAATAAAATCTACAACACCAATGTATTGGACAGGTAACATCTTTCCCAGACAATACACGGACAAAGATGGCATCACAAACGGGTCCCAACGTGATGAACGGGGTACAAGATGATGTCATAGGATGAGTGGCTCCATAATTGATGATCCAGAAGCCACTCAACACATGAGATGGAGAAGTCACATCACACAAAGAGACACTGCCAATAACACCAGCATAGCTCTCTGCCCACCCAGATTTCACAGCAAGGAGAAGCGACATGATGAAGGACTTCTAGTGCTCAGCCAAATTTACAGGCAACAAGCTCCACCATCCGATGCGCCCTAAAGAGTTCAATTTGAAGAGTAATGGTGATCTCGGAACTCGATAGCTAAACTCACAACAGAGGGAACAAGTGGCAACTGTGGCAAAAGTGGGGCAGGGAAGGCTGGACCAAATGAGTCCAAACTACGGAGTGGCTTGATGGAAGTCGTGGACTGTCATGCAGAGGGATAAGAAACATGAGGCGATGGAGGAGAGAGGGATGGTGCCATCGTCTAGAGCCATGCTGGAGGAGTGTAGGATGCAGGAATCGGTCTGTATAATGTAGGATATGAGGGTGGTGGTAGCCAGTGCCACCCTATGTGAGGGAAAAAAACCACCAAGGGGAGCCGTGTGTGTCATAGTGGGGTGCTGGAACAGCCAATGATGATGGTACTCCACCAATCGGGATAAGACTCTTAGGTGAGAGGGTCTCAACCAAAGAAAAGGGGAAGAAGGTCTCCCAAAGCACCAAACCAAAGTTCTTGGATATTGACCAAGAATGGGGGTGCTGAGTATTAATTATAACAAGGAACATTCAAGAAAAGAATGAAAACAAACATGAAAGAAAGGATGGTGTTAATCATGTAGTGTGTGGCTGAAGGTCTTTCGGTCCCCGGGTCAACCCCAAGCAACTACACAAATGGATGGTAAAGAGCTCCCTTTTCTTCTTCTTATGGATTCAAGGGCAAATCTTGAGGTTGAAAAACCTGTCCATTGATGAGCTTGCCGATCGGCAAGCTCACCGGTTGAAATGTTTGTCGATTTACAAGCCCATCGGTTGACATGATCATTGTCAGAGGAAATGTGCAAAGCGGCTTCTCTATTGCATTTTAAGTTCTGCTGCTTTAGCTGTGGCATTGTTGGCTTTGTGGCAGCTGCTGCTGTCACAACGTAGATATGCTTGTCAGAAAATTCATAGAGCCGCAGCTGCTTCTGTTTCTGGTGCGTCTGCCGCTATTTTGTTGCTACTACTACTGCTGTTGTTATTGCTGATGCTGTTGTTGGTAATGCAGCAGCATTTGGTGGTGATGAACACCTTTGTGCTACAGGTGTTTCTTCAACAACTGTGATTGCAATAACTGTGTATGTGGCTGCCCTAAGAGTTACCACTGTTGCTATAGCACTTCACAGCCATGCAGCTACATAGTTTGTAGCTGCGTAGCCATTACTAGTGCTGTTGCACTGCTGCTACTACTACTTATATACTGTTGCTGATGCTTCTGCTGGCTGCCACTGCTGTGGTGGGATAGAATGCCGCCACAGCTAAACTTCACAACAAAGATGGCCGCCGTGATGAGGAGAGCTGCTGAAGAATTCTGACATCATTTTACCTCCGGCTATGCCAGAAGACTATGTGACGTGAGCCCTCAGCCTACGAAATCCACTTTCTTAAGATCTGTATGCCCCATCTAGCCCGACCAAGCCTAGACTAGAATCGTCAGAGGCTGTTGTTACGTGATGTATGGTGGGATGTAGAGGCAGATTCTTTCTACAGCTTTGATACTAAGAGAGAATGGGTGAACCCCCTTGGCAATGTTCTGTGTGAGATAGCACACTGTGTTCAACAGAACGTGATAAAAAGCGCTTGTATTGGTGGTGAGATGACAAAGATCTGCTTGAAATAGCAAGAGTTAATTGAAGAATGAACAAAAGTTTGGGGTTTAACTCTTCCCCATGAGAAAACATGCAAGCGCACAGTGAGGCAAATCGACCAGTGAAGAAAGAACAAAACCTAGATGGAGCACCCAAACAACTGTTGGTGAGAACCAGATAGTAGTTTGAGCCGTTCGGCTATCCAAATGACAAACCAAAGGAAGCACTAGATGCAAAAATAGAAACCACCATAACTGAGTCGGTAACAGGCAAGGATAACACCATCAAGAAACTGTTCCCTAGGAGGTGGTCACTGAGACCAGCTCCTAGAGACCAATGTTCGGGAAGCAAAAGTGTTTGTGGGATTCTCCAAGAATATGCCCGGATGTCCGCGTATCTCTTTGGTCTCAAGGTAAAACTAAAGAATAGAGTTAGAGAGACATGGAATTGTTGAACTCTCTGAGAAATGCTCTGACCTTGGTGCCACCCCTACGATTGGCGGATCCAACAGTGGACTACGTCATAATCATCAATGCATCAAATCAAATCAGAGTTGTTCTTCTCCAAGAAATCAGCAGTGGATAACAAGTCGCGTATGTATCGCAAAAACTACACGGATTGGAACTCAACTATGTAGTGTATGAAAAGGAAATGCTATCATCTGTGCACGTGTTCAAGACATTGCGGTGTTATCTAGAATGCCGACAAAGCATTGTCCACAATGACCACCACAAAACAAAACATCTCAAGACTCAGCCAAGTCTGAGCCATCAAAAAACTCGATGGATGGGGTTCCTTGAATCCAGTTTTGATAATGACGTCGAGTGCTGACCTGAAAATACAAATCTGGTGGATACTATGATTTGAAGACTAGAATTGATGGTTAAGATAAACACGTTACCTGTTGAACGAGACCTAATAATTGTTTCTTGCGAGGCCGTTTAAAAAAGGCAACGAGGAGTTAGACGGGTATGACAGGACCAAGTTTTGGTTCAACAACCCCTACTGGCGACGGCTATTCACTCAACAGGTCGTCGCACCACCAAATGAGGAGTATCGGAGGATGTTATTGGGGGGATACCAAGACAATGGTCAAGGTAGACACTTTGGCAAGGACAAGACACTAAAGAAGCTGAAAATGAATTACAGGTGGGACCAGATGAAGACCGACATGGAAGTACATTGATAATCATGTTACACCTGACAGTAGGAAGAGGCTCGACGCATGAGGCCACTAGGACTTCTCCAACCGCTCCGTGTTCCAACGGAGCCGTTGGTCGACATAAGCATGGACATTGTGACAGGGCTGCCTATCACCCCAGAGGGATATGACATCATCCACATGGTGGTGGGCAGATTTTCAAAGATGTTGCACTTAATTCCAATGAAAACCACTGTCACCGTCGAAGGAACATCACCATTATTTCTAAATCAGATTGTTTGGCTTCATGCATGCCACGTACCATCATCATTGACAGAGATTGCCGCTTCACTAGCTGGTTTGGCACAAACTGATGTTGCATTACGGTGGTCGGTTCCAGCTATCAACGGCCTTCCATCCTCAAACCAACAAGCAAACCAAGAGGACCATCCAGACGCTCGAACAAATCCTCTGCACTTAATGCAAGCTGCACGGCACTGATTGGGCAGTAAAACTGCTGACCACCAAACTAGCATAGAACTTTGGAACTTCTACTGCAACGGGTGAATTATCGTTTGAGGTGGTTTATCGGTGAGCTTATTGCCACTCCTACAGGCCTACAAAGCCAGAGTAACATTTCCCCACTTGAAATCCACTGGCGGGACTTCTCCAACGTCTGGGAAGAAACATGCCAAAGTCTTGTGAAGTCACAGGCAGCCATGAAACAACTAGTGGACTGACATTTCAGCAATGGCATGTTTAGCGTCGGTGATTTCGTTATACTTAGCTCATGACACAAAACACCAAACTCTAAGGACAAGACTTCGCAAATCTCAGACCTTCATGGTTGTTCCCATTTGAAACAAAGCGAGTGTAAACTCCGGTTGTCGCTGAAATTTGCCTACTAGACAGTATGGAAATCCACCTTGTCTTCCACATCAGCAAGCTTAAGCCCTACCGGGACCTTAGCAAGAAATTTCCTGGCCGAGACATCATTCCTTTGTCTCCAGTGCAAGTGGAAAGAGATACGGATTATGTGATTGAAGACATCCTTGGATACTAACGCCGTGGAAAACGATGGAGAATTTGGTCAAGTGGAACAGCTACGACACCACACACAATATCTGGGAGCCCTGCGACAACCTCAAAGATGTTAATCATCCGATCAGTGGCTATTACAGGTCCCACCAGTCTACATTTGCTAAGGCGCTGGGACATTGGTTAAAAGGGGGGACAAATTCTGTTGGTATTGCTGCTTAAGTACAAACTTACCAGTACAGAGTCTGTTTTTTATTGGTCTCGACGCACACACACATCTGTGCAAGAAATCAAATCAACATGGCTTCTGTGCAAACCAAGTGGCGTTATGAAGTTTTGACATGCTCAAGCTCTACAGCGTTCATGTTGTGTTGAGCCACTTGGATAACATAGGGCTTCTACCAATGGGCAAGCCAGCAGCTTGTTGAATTGTCTCATATACATTATTTGTTGCAGAAAGCTCACATGGTAGCATGCCCACGTACACTTCAAGACATTGTGGACTATTTTGCATGCCTAGTTGGTCTTGTGGTTGCTTAGGATAGTTGCTGGGTGGTGATCTTGCTGGGGTCATGATATCGGAAGTTTCCAACAGCTGCTCCTCTTGGATTTGTTTCCATGAGGACTGCCTTAATTATAGGGGTAGCGGAAACCACACCTCGTGCGTGACATGTGACGTGTATTTTGCTCACCATTCTAAGTCCTTGCGTCCCTCAGCTACAGACTTACATGTTTCTTACATTCTAAGTGAGATTGCAACAATTCCATGGTGTCTCCATCTCTCCCTTGTTGTCATTTTCTTGCACCATGATTACCACCTACTGGTATCAGGGCACCTGCAAGGGACGAGCTCCTAGTCACCTCTGTTGCGACTTGGAGGAAAGCGGATCCATGGGACCCATTGCCGCTACTCTTGGCTGTGAATTGTCATGTTGTAAGTTCCTCAGTAGCATATGACTCATTGCCACATCGCTACGGTGAAATGCGACTCGTCTAGGTACGCACCAGGCATCAAATCCCCTTCCGCTTCGCTCGTCGCCACCACGTAGCCCGTAGCGGATGTGAGCAAAGGGCAGGGAGGAGGTCAACCTCCTTCAAGTGGGCCGTCTACATCACATGTCAACCTCCCCCCTCTACATTTTGAGACATCGGGCCACCTCTACCAACCACCCATCGGTTGCTGCTTTATCAGCCCGGATATGGCCATTGCCTCGCTCCCACAGCGGCGGCAGCAGCCACAGCCGCCACTGACTCTTCAGGTGACTGTCATTGTGAGCGTACCTACACTTAACTGCCCTCTCCATCATCCTTAAAATCATCATGCAGGCCCGGTATTCACCTTCATCCTCACAACAGCACCAGCGGTTGCTGCCACGCGTGGCTGTACCTCGGCACTGTCACAGTAGCTGCCACCACTGGCGCCTTTGCTGCATCACTGTTGTCACAGCCACAGCCACATTTTCCCGTGGTCATCTCCTTAGGCTGCACTCCGGTATCGTCAGCGTGCTCCTCCAGCCTCACCTCTGCTGTTGTAGATCCATGTTCCATCACTCTTGTTGTCTTCCTGGCATCATCACCTGAGTCACCTCCTTCCTATTCTCCTTTTCAATGAAGAGGATGTTGCCATCAACGAGTCCTATGACGCACGATGGGAGGAAGAACAACAATGCAATGAGGCTTGCAAGCTATCGGTGCTGGCATCTTGTTTACGTGCCGGGTGAGTACGCCTTGGATAAGGCCGCCGCCGAGAATGAACGCACACAGGAGGAGACTAACAGCCAGGTCTACACGACCGATGAAATTATGGCCGGCGGCTTTGATGACATACCTGGGATGCAAGGACCATTGGTAACACCCCCTTCTACCCCTGTTTCTCCTTCAGTTAGTGGTGCATAGCCATCACTACATTCTGAGCCGCATTCATAAGAACAGTAGCTGCAGTCACAGCCACAGCGGTTGTATTCATAGTCCCAAAAGCTGTAGTCACACCCCCAGCATCTACAGCCACAGCCACCTCTGGTAGTGACTGAGGATCAATGATCTACAAACCCTCTTCTACAAGAGGGTTTGATAGTTTGAGAGGCTGTTAGTCCTTCATGCGTCATGCTTGATTTGACAGCAGCTGCAGCAGCCATATTTGTGGCCGAAGCTAGGATCTTGCATGGATCCGCCGCCACAGCTGGTGGGCGTGCCAAGGAGGAGTTTACTCAGGCTGCACCTGTACTTGGGTCACTGGTAGTAGTTGCTGTGAACATCGCCACACAGATTCCCACAGTAGCCGGAGTAATTGCTACAACCACCACCATAGTAGCCACATCATCACTCTTTTGCTATCCAGTCCATCCTGGCCATCACTCTTTCCCACGTCAACTTCACCATAGAAAACAATCTCTTCCACCACCAGTCATGTCTCTACCCTCGTAGCAACAAGTGCGGCTGCAGCGCCTGAATCCACATCTGCACTTACTTGATTTCTATGCATCTTTGAATCAGCCGCATCTTTGTTCTTCGTGATTTCTACCTCTACCATTGTTATCCTACCAGCACTTTTCATTTTACTGCCTCGTCCTCCACAGGACACGCATTCATTTGACTGAATCTATTCACCTGGTGTTCTTGCACAGTGGAATCATTCTTCTACAGACTCCACTACAGATTTTAGTGACACCGTTTTCTCCTCACAGTCTCAGCTTTACTCATTCCTCTGCCCACTAGGACAAGGGAAAATTTGCTGAGAAAAGATCGTAATTCTCCATTTCAATCTCCCCCTCTCTTACCAGGCCTGAATATGAAACAGCCATCGCACTGCTCAGAGATCAGCTTCATCATGCTCATCTTGCATTGGAACTTACAAAGGGTCTTCAGTGTGATACTGGGAGCTTGAAGGTAGAGCTTGCTTGGCTGATCTTGTCATTCAGCGCCTCATTACTGTACGTGATCCAACCGCTTCCACTACTGCTAGCACTACATGCACAAGTTACACTACCAACTCTGCTAGCTTTAGGGAGTCCTGCTGGCTCATCCTCCACTGGTTCCACTACTACTGGTGCTACAATGAGCCCCTCTCCTGGTTCAGCTGCTCTTGCTTGCAATATCTTCTCCACTCATTTCCGACATGACTTTGAGACTGTTCCACCACATTTCACTATCAGGCTGAGCATCTCTGCTTGAGAGGCTCCATTTAGTACATGGAAATAAGGGGAGCAGCTCTAGCAGTACTACTTCCCATCGGATACTAGTGTTATCGATCCTTTCATTCCCTTGCCTACTGAGTCCGCATGTGGTGTTTTTGCTCTCATCACAGCTGGCCCTGACAACCTCATTGAGGAAATCGGTTAGTACAATGTTGAACCAGGTTGCGGTCTCACTGCAGATCCCGTGGGGGCGCACGTCCTCATTTGTCTTCATTACAGCGTCATTGGCCAAGATGCACAGAGTGCACTTACGGTTCAGTTCAACAAGTTTCACATGTGTGCTAACGAGGCGGATGATGGGTACTAGGTACGCAACCTCAAACTAGTGCACAACCTACGTAAGGATGTACCTAAAAAACTCTCTGCATGTCTCTCCTTTGTTGCTTACATTATCCTTGAGCTGTCTGATATCTTTCTTCATGTTCCTCACTCTCAGCTTGAGCGACTTGGACCTTCCTTGTCCGACCCTGTACTGCGTGCCGCCTTTGGTCTACTACACACCAGCCTCCTGGTTGCATACGCGTGGCCGCTTGTACAATGATTCCAAAACTGATGCCTCTCATGATGACCACTGTGCAGCTGAAGGCAACCTTGAGAAAACGCTCAACGACATGCTTCATCTTTGAAATAAGGGAGATGAGAGTGTTATTGGCAATGCCTCTCCCAATGGATGACAGGCTGATTCTCAGCTCTGGGGTGCAGGTTTTGGGATCCCACAGGCGACTCATATGGCTGATGCACCTTGGGTTGAGCACTTGCAGTCTACCACCTTTTCCTATTGCCTTGGTATGTTCCATCAGTCACCATCTCGTGTACATAGCACTGTTGATATCTCTTGTATCCTGCCATTGGTGCATTCTGAGAGCCTTCCTAGAAGCTGTTTGCAACTTGTTTAATGCAAAACGGTCTACTAGGGAGTGCGCTAGGGTAAAAAACGTTGGGTGGCCATAGGTAAAAAGTACAAGTGTCCTAGTAAGGAGGTTCCCTCCTCTTACGGGTGAGGATCGCTAGTCGATCCTCACCCAGTGGCCGGTGAGCGAAGCTCGCCGGCGAGCAGCAAAATGCGAGGGCAAAGCCCTCACACATCCTCTTGATTTTGGGTTTCCGAGCCCGGATAACCCGAGGGTACATCGGCAAACGCATGATGCTAGAAAACCTACAATTGTCCTAACAAACCTCCTATGGAGGGACTATTCTAGGTCTCTCAAGAGTTTCAACCAAGAGCTTCTAATGCAAGTCATGAATTTGTGAGCAGTCCAGTGGGGAGAATCAACGGGCCTCGTGGCCAGGATGGAGCCGAGAACACAAGGGCACAAATCCTGGGTTGTCATGAGGATATGCCGGGATGCGGTACGCTCACGATGCATCGCCTCCACTCCCAGGTCCAACGTGTCCTGCACACTCAGGACCACAAGTAGAAGTATGTACAGAGGAATCATCTCATTCCTCCTCCAATTTCTGACTCATTAATTGTGGCAACATGCATCACATAACTGTTTGCCGCTCAGGATTTATCTCCCTTGGCCCCGTTGGTTGTGTGCGTTTTTTTCACACTGGCTCTGGCCAGTTGCTGCCTGTCCAGGGTATTGGTATTGTCCGTTTTGTCAGGCTGGGGGGGGATTGTTGTTGCGCAATGTCCTGTATATGTGTGATCTCAGGGTTGACTTGTTTTCCGTGACCACCCTTGATGACTAGGGTATGGAGCTTGTCTCCAGCCGTGGCGTTGGCACTGTCCTATTGCAGTCTTCTGGCCGTTTTGTGCTATGCTGGTTTTGTTGTGATCATTTTTTGCGTGTACCATTGTCACTCTCCTTGCCTTCCGCTACTTTTGTCCTTGTCCATGTTGCACCGTTGTCCCCAGAGC
>SZWC01024014.1:9641-23505 GCA_023375785.1 Penium margaritaceum
GGGGGGGGGCTAGAACTTGGAGGGGTCCCCCATTGCTGTTCATTATTCATTCCTAATCAGTCATTATCAGTTTTCAGCTGCTTTGTGACGCTAACTCTGGCGCGCGCGTTTCTGAGTAACAAAACCCAGAGCTTCCAGACTTAGACTCTAGAGCAGCAGACTGAGGGGGCAGCTGACTTAAGCAACGAGCGTGGAAGCCCGCACGCTGCATCAACAACGCTGCTGCCCCAACCTGCTGCATAGTTTCCTTTTCCGTGCTCACCATTAAGCTGGCATACCGGCGAGTCCAAACTTTGACACAGCATACCCATCTCTTATAATAAAGGAACGAGTTATCCGGCCCTCGCTCCCCATGCTCGATAAGTGACATGCTTCGCTCGATCGTGACCGTCACTCCCTAGCGAGATTGCGATGGAGTGATGACACTTCTGGTTTTTTGGGGCGAAATAGCCCTTCTACCCAATCCGCGAGGGGGTCAGGAATGCCCTACCCGGCTCTTAAAAAAGGGAACCCCCCCGCCCGGCAGTCTAAAAAAAAAGTAGACTACCCGCTCGCTTCACCATGCTCGATCAGCGTCATGCGCCGATGATCGAGCGAAGCGAGGTGGGGCATGTCAACCCCCCATCGCTCAATCGCGATTCTCGCTCCCACGCGAGAATTGCGATCGAGCGATGATGTCTTGTTGTTTTATTTGTTCGATACAAAAACCACCTGGTTTGATTTAGGGTTTTCTATGTTTTGCGCGGGCTCTGCCTGCCCAAAACATAAAACCCTACATCAAACCAGGGGGTTTTCGTGTCAAATACAAAAATACTAGACATCGCTCGATTGCGATTGAGCAAAAATGCCAATTTTGAAACCGAGCGAAAATGCTCGTTCTGCTCATTTTTTCATCACGTAAACCCCCCATTTTGTGCACGCAAACCCTATTCAAACCCTACCCCGAATTACATTCGGGGTTTTAGGGTTTCAGTTTTGCGTGGGCTCTTGCTGGGCGCCGCGGTAGCGGGGCCCAACAGGTTCCCTTTCAACGCATGGGGAGTCTCGGACCCTCCATGCGAACCACAAGCAACCCCCCCCCCCCCCGAATATTCACAAACCCCTCAAAAGAGGGGTTTGTGAATGTTAGAAAAATATTGATGACATCAGCATGTCGAGGCTGCATCGCATGCAGCGTCAACATGCTTTTTTTCCTCGGTGTTCGTGGGCAGGGGAGTCTGATTTTCCGAACGCCGGGTAGGGGAGTCTTATTCTTCCGAACGCCGGGTAGGGCATACACATATTCGAATTTTGTGGGTAATCCCTACATGTACCCTTTTTTTGGTCAGAAATACTCCGGAGTCCATCGTTTCGGTCGATAGATCCGCGAAGTCCATAGTCGAAAACAAACTGTACGTGGTGTCCAGAGTGAAAAGCGGAAAGCATGCGCTGTCCATAGTCGAAAACGACAAGACATCGGTGCCCATGTCTTTCGTCGTGCAAGCGAAAACGAAAAAAAAAACAACTGTACCCACGCCCTCGAAGTCGGACTTCGCCGACTTCGAGGGCGAAATGGGCGATGCTGACACTGGCATCGCCGATTTCAGTAGTAACCCTGTTGCGACTTTTGGAGGTCACAAGTGCGAAATCCAAAACTCGCGACAGGGTATGCCGCATCGCGCAAACCCCCCCCCTCCAATATCCGACAAATCCCCTAGTTACATTAGGGGGTTCGGGTTTTACTTTTTTACTTTCACGGGCATTTGCCGGGCCCTGCGGTAGCGGGGCCCGGCAGATTCCCTTCCTTCTATCACACTTGCGCCGCATCTCGCAAACCCCCCCAAATATACGACAAACCCCCTAGTTACACTGGGGAGTTTGGATTTTACTTCTTTACTTGCCCGGGCATCTGCCGGGCCCCGCGGTAGCGGGGTCCGGCAGATTCCCTTTCTTCTCTCACACGTGTGCCGCATGTCGCAAACCCCCCCTAATAACAGACAAACCCCCTAGTTACACTCGGGGGTTTGGGTGTTGTTTTTTTCCTTGCCCGGGCATCTGCTGGGCCCCGCGGTAGCGGGGCCCGGCAGATTCCCTTTCTTTTATCACACGTGCGCCGCATCTCGCAAACCCCCTCCAATAACAGGCAAATCCCCTAGTTACAATCGGCGGTTTGGGTATTATTTTTTTCTTGCCATGGCATCTGCCGGGCCCGGCTACCGCGGGGCCCGGCAGATGCCCAGCGTGCGCCGCATCCTGCAACCCCCCCCAAACCTACAACAAGCCCCCTAGTTTAAATGGGGGGTTTGGCAGGGTCATCGCGAGCTCGCAGGGAGGTTTCGCCGCGAAACTCCTCCTGCGAGCTCGCGATGACCGGCGAAGCTCGACGTCAAAATCCTTATCGAATGTGATATATGCATGAAATATATATCAGCCGTGCCCGTTTTCGCTCGCTCGACGAAAGTCATGGGCACCGCTGTCATTTCGTTCGCGACTATGGGCAGCGCAGGTTTTTTACTCTGGACACCGCGTGCAGTTCGTTTTCGACTATGGACACCGTTGATCTATCGACCGAAACGATGGACATATTACAACTCCGTCCCTTTTTTTTCGACGAGCAAAACCCTTATTACGATTTAGGGTTTTGTATGTTTTGCGCGGGCGGAACCCACGCAAAACATAAAACCCAACATCGTAATAAGGGTTTGCGCGTTGAAAAAAAGAAACAAAAGAGTCATCGCTCCATCGCGATCGAGCAAAAACGCACATTTCAAAATTGGGTACATGTAGGGATTACCCACGAAATTCGAATGTGTATATGCCCTACCCGGCGTTCGGAAGAATAACACCACCTTACCCGGCGTTCGGAAGAATAAGACTCCCCTACCCGGCGGTCTTAAAACAACACTCCCCTCCCCACGAACACCGAGGAAAAAAAGCATGTCGACGTTGCATGCGATGCAGCCTCGACATGATGATGTCATCAGTATTTTTCTAGCATTCACAAACCCCTCTTTTGAGGGGTTTGTGAATTTTCGGGGGGGGGGGGGTTGCGCGTGGTTCGCATGGGGGGTCCGAGACTCCCCATGCGTTGAAAGGGAACCTGCTGGGCCCCGCTACCGCGGGACCCAGCAGGAGCCCGCGCAAAACTAAAATCCTAAAACCCCCAATGTAATTTGGGGTAGGGTTTGACTAAGGTTTGCGTGAAAAAATTGGGGAGTTTGCGTGAAAAAAAAATGAACAGAACGAGCGTTTCCGCTCGTTTTCGAGATTAACGTTTTCGCTCGATCGCGATCGAGCGATGATGTCTTGTTTTTTGTTCGACAAAAAACCCCCTGGTTTGATGTAGGGTTTTACGTTTTGCGCGGGCGGAGCCCGCGCAAAACATAGAAAACCCTAAATCAAACCAGGGGGTTTTTGTGTCGAACAAAAAAAAACAAGACATCATCGCTCGATCGCAATTCTCGCGTGGGAGCGAGAATCGCGATGGAGCAAGGGGGGTTGACATGCCCCACCTCGCTTCGCTCGATCAGCGGGGCATGCCGCTGATCGAGCATGGTGAAGCGACCGGGCAGTCTGGTTTTTTTTTTGAACCGCCGGGCATGGGAGGTCTATTTTTTAAGCGCCGGGTAGGGCGTTCCTGACCCCCTCGCTTTCTGGGTAGAAGGGTTATTTGGCCCTTCAAAATTTGGACTCTTTTTTCATGGCACACAAGCCACCCCTAGTTTGCAGACAAAATACTTTCAAACCCAATCCCTTTTTACATTCGGGGATGAGGGTTTTACTTTGGGTGAAATAGCTCAGATACCCATAAAACGCAAAGTGTGACTCTCATCCGCCCGTCGTTCGGAAGAAAAACAACGATCCGCCCGTGGTTCGGAAGAACAGCAACCATTCGCCCACCATGCGTTACAAAAGCAGCCATCCGCCCAGCCTCCGCAACAAAATAAACCAGCCGCCCACCCCTTTCTTTATGATGGAGCACAACATGTGTTGTGGACCTGGAATGGAAAAACGGTGAAAATGCCGACCCCCCCTGTTCTGTCACCCGTGACCCTCGTATATCCCTCCGTCGGAACAATAAGTCCCATCCGCCCCTCCGTCAAAATGATAAGCCCCATCCGCCCCTCCGCCAGAACGATAAAGCTCCATCCGCCCCCCCCGCCAGAACGATAAGCCTCATTCGCCCCTCTGCTAGAACGAAAAGCCTCATCCGCCCCTGCCCCAGAACGGAAATCCCCACTCGTCCCCGACAAGCAACAAAAAGCCCCATCCGCCCACCCATTTTTACCATGCTCGAACAAGGATTCATGTCTTTTCTCGAGCATGGTCAAATCACGCATGCGGTGCTGGATCCCGGCCCTCCATCGCGGCCGTCGCGATGGAGGGCCGCGATCCAATTGAGAGGTGCGGGGGAGGGGGGGATGGGGTGGGCCTAAAAAATGCCGGCCGGTACTTCCCTCCCTCCGCCCCCCTTGCAGCCCACCAGTCCAGCCACCCACACGCCGATCGAGGGCCACGCGATTGAGGGCCGCAACGGAACGGGTGACGAGGGCTGCGGGAGGAGGGGGGAGCGCCGGTGATTCCAGCCGACGCCCGTCGGCCGGAATCCCCGGCGCTTCAACAATGGGGAGTTAAAAGCTCCCCATTTGTTCCTGTTTTCATTTTGCTTTACTTTTTACCCATGTTTGATATACAAACCATACACAAACCCACCCTAAAATTACACCCTATGTTTTTGGGTTCTATTTTTGCTCGGGCACCTTCTGGGTCCCTCGATAGCGGGGCGCAGCAGGTTCCCTTTCAACACATATGGATTCTGAAACCCCCCATGCAAACTCCCCGCAAACCACTTCCAAAAAATCACAAACCCCTCTATCAAGGATTTTCTGATTGTTAGGCCAAAAAAGGTGATGTCAGCATATCAACGCCGCATGCCATGCGACGTTGACATGCTGTCTTTTGACAAACGAGAGGGGTATATTGTTTATTTGTTTGCGCCTCAAACCCACGTCTACGCAGAAGGGGCGGATGTGGTTTATTGTTTTGAGGCAGGGGCGGATGAGGCTTATTGTTCTGGGGTAGGGGCGGGTTAGGCTTATCGTTCCGACGCAGGGGCGGATGAGGCTTATCATTATGACGGAGGGGCGGATGGGGCTTATCGTTCTGACGGAGGGGCGGGTGGGCCTTTTTGTTCCTGCGTAGGTGCGGATGGGGCTTATTGTCCGAAACGAGGGGTATATTGGCTTTCCGTCCATGGAAAAAAGGTGCAATGGTGCATCCGTCTAAGACATAGTGAATGATAAAAATCATGTCATGCATTAATGCTACATGGTATGTGGTGGGAACATGACATTTTTTTAGCGTTTATGGGTTCCTAAGGTATTTTCTGTGTAACGTTGACATGTGCGTTATCTTATGTGCAGCATTGTCATGTGTTCTTTTTTGTGCGACGTTGTAATATGCGTTTTTTTTGTGCGGCATTGTCATATGCGTTATTTTGTGCGCGACTTTGGTATATCAGCTATATATTTCTAAGAACTGGGTACATGTGACTTTAACCCTTTTATTTTTTGCGCGGGCATCTGTAGGGCCCCGTGGTAGCGGGGCCTAGTAGATTCCCTTTCAACGCATGGGGTTTCTCGGACCCCCCATGCAAATCCCACACAAACTCCTCCCTCGAACAATCAAAACACCTCAAAGGAGGGATTTGTCATTGTTCGAGGAGCATGATGATCTCAGAATTCTGACGCTGCATTTCATGTAGCGACAACATAGCTTTTCTTGTGGATACGTCATTTCTTTCTTTTGACCTCTGGATGTAGCTTACGGACCATTTTTACGATTAAAAATGGTCGTCAAATAAAAAATGGGTGCTTTGGGTACTCAAGGCTCAAATTTTGAGGTGCCAAAGCCCGGAAAAATATAATAGGCTAGAGTCTGGTTAGACTCTAGCCTAGAAATTATCCGTGGCTGGATTCTAGGTGAAAGGAGTGCTGCGATGGAAAATCTATCACGTCACTCTTCCTCCACTCTTAGCTTGGCGCTAGGGTCCTGTTCCGGCGTGGCAATACCACATGGAACGATTAGGGTAGGTTTATTGTTATATGTCCATGCCCTATGAAGACTACGTCCGTTTGTGGCATGGTTCGTCTCAGCCAAAGTGGCTGAGGCGACCATTTGCCCGCTCTCGTTGGACTGACTAATATGAGGGCTTCCGTTTTGCTCCTACAGTTAGTCGCAAAACGGCCAGTGCCATTACATTGGCATCAGATCCAATCGACTTTCGCTGCCCGTTCGATGGACATGACGAATGATTTCGTCCGTCGATCGAATGCTTAAAAAAATAGGAAAATCGACCGACTGTCGATGTAGGTACTAGTGCAGGTTTGTCGCGGAGAAACGTACCCCGTACGAGACAAGTTTTCTCGCCCGCTCTAGAGCTCGATAGGCCGAGAGCTCAAGAGACCTCTCAGCCCGGTAGGCCGCCAAAAAAAATTTTCACGAGAGGAAACTCCACCCGACCGGCGACGAGTTCGCTCGAGAGCGAGCTCAAGGGGGGGAGGGAACCTCTCCCTCCCACACGGCCATGACGTCGATAGCGCCCAAGGGGGAGGATGGAGGCAAACCTCCTCCCCCCCTCGTCCATGGCCCCGCCGGTGCGCAAGGAGGGGAGGGGAGACGTTCTCCCCCTCCTCCCTCTCTCACTCCGGCCGACGGCCCACGGGAGAGGAGAGGGAGCGTTCTCCCTCCCTCTCCCCCCTCTCAAGAGAGTCGACGGCCAAGGGGGGTGGAGGGGGCGTCTTCCCTTCTTCCCCTCCCCTCCCATGGTGTCGACGGCGCCAATGGGGGGGAGAGGGGATGCCATCCCCCTCCCTCCCCCCTCTCACGGCATCGACAGCGCCAAGGGGTGGAGAGGGGACGTTCCTCCTCCCACCTCCCCTCCCACAGCGCCGACGGTGCCAAGGGGAAGAGGGAGGGCGTCCTCTCTCTCTCTCCCCCCTTCTAACGGTGCCGACGGTACCAAGGGGAGTAGAGGGGACGTCCTCCCTCCCCCCTCCCCCCTCTTCCATGGCACCGACAGCACCAAAGGGGGCGGGTGAGGGGCGAGTCTCCCCGTCCCCCACCGTGTGCGCCGACTGCGCTAGCAGGGAGGAGAGAGGGATACACCCTCTCCCTCCCTCCCTCAAAGGCAAACCGAGGAGGAGAGAGGGAGGGGATCCCCTCTCTCCCGCATCCCCCCCTCCTCATGCGGGAGGAAGGTCCAAGGGGGAGGGAGAGGATGTTCTCCCTCTCCTCCCCTATCTCACGTGGATCGACAGCTCGAGGGGAAGAAAGGGGACGATCCCCCCTTTCCCCCTCTCACTCGGGCCGACGGCCCAAGGAGGAGGAGAGGGACGATTTCCCCTCTTCCCCCACCTCTCAAATGGGCCGACGGTCCAAGGATAGAGAGGAGGAAGCTTCCTACCTCGCTTCTCGTCAAGCCCAAGGGATGGCCGCAAAACTCAAAGCATGACGTTAACGTTTTGCAATGCGGCCATTGAGAGCAAGCGCAAGTAGCGCATTCGGTTACGCGTTTGTTCATGTCTGACACATTTATGGTTCAAACCCTCCAGTTTTTTTTATTTCAGGCCTGATGGCTGACCCACCAAAATGGAGATATCATCCTCGTTTGAATCCGGTTTGGACCGTCGTCAAATACAACATGCAGCTCAATATGAGCTCTACGATTGAGAAATTCTCAATTATTGCCCTGAAAAAATTCCACTTCATGGGCGAAAGGGAACGACCGAAAAAGTTTCCCCACACACCACCAGGTGATGCTTGGAAGATTCCAACCATCGAACAGAAAAAAGGTACTTGACGTGCCAAACGTATGTTCATTTTTCATGGATCCTCAAGTTGAGGAATTTTGTGTTAACCGTTTTAAAAAAGGTTTGAAACGGTGAAATATTTTTGTGGTCGAACCCGAGTGTGTGGTCAAGTGGACCATGGGCTTCGACGCAACAATCTAATAGCTCTAGTTGAGATCTTCCAAAAACAAGAAGAAAAACAGGAAAACTGATAGTTTTCTGTGTCGTGCACGGGAATTTGCCTGGAAATGTTCAATGCAAGAAATTTAGCACCGACAATGTCGAAATTCTTATAGATAAACCTCAAAGTCTATGGTATTTTGTGAGAAAACCTGGAAGGGCTGACCCTTTCAAAGTCACGACATGGCTGAACGCGGGTTGTACATGCACTAAACAAATTTTGTGTGCGTAAAAGAACCACGACGGTGTACACTGGGTTTCAAACCACAATGGTGACGTACATGGAGACAAATTCTCGATTCCAAATAAAATGATGATGGCACCATACGTGCTCTAACCATTCGACAACTCACCTACTCATCGCAACAATGTGAAATGTGTGGATAACACAAGCAAGTGTCGATTGCACGGTTACACGGGCGTCGACCACATCATCGACGTAAGTGCCGATTGCACTATGGGCAACAACACAAGTGCTGGTTACACAAATTTTGTTGGTGTTGAACACACCATTGAAAAAGTGCCAGTTGCACTCTAATCACGGATGCCGGAAGCATCCATGATGCTAGTGCCGAACGCAGTGCTCATGGTCTACAGAGGTATGACAATGAAAATGCAGATTATGTATCCACGTGGGTGTCGATTGCACCAAGAACGTTGGATAAGTCATCTGTGAATGGATTTCGACAAAACAAGAATGTGAGTGCCGATCGCACTCAAAACACAAACACGTTAATGGAAATGCACGCTCAATTGTCGATTGACAAGTGCCGGTTGCACTTGGAATATGACCAAGATGGAAAATGTAGTCGTAGCATTCACGCAAGTACCAAACGCACAATTCCCATGAGCGTTGAATGTATGACTAACGAGTGCGTCGAAAAAATCGCGTGCCAAATGCACCGTTGTCATAAACACCGATTGCACGAGTGTCGAATGCACCTTTGTCATAAACGATAATTACACGATTGATAAAAGTTATGGATTAAACTTTTGTCATGGGTGCCGAATGCACCACTGATACGAGTGCCGAACACACTATGGCCATGAGTTCTGATTGGACTAGCTATGCTAGTGTTGATGGTACAACACATGTTACAAGATGCCGATTGCAACAATAACATGGGTGTCGATAGCACCCCCATTATATCAACTAGCAAGCACTAGCCAACTCGTTGCCTCGTCGTGCTAGCTTGCAATAGACCACCAAACAAAAGCATACGATCTATGAACGAAGTAGTTCTATGGGCAACTACATCAAGCACATTATTTGAAGTGGCAAAATACGTCGTCTCACATTTGCAAGGCATCTCGACGACGTCGAGGATGGTCATACTGTCAAATTCTTCAAATAGAGAATTGACAGGCATGTCCGTAAACAATCACGGATGGCTGTGGTGATCAGATGTATGCTCAAATGGTGTAAAAAAAACACAGCGGTCTTGGTCGTCACTGACAGTGGCGATCATTGGAAGTTAAGAACTTCGTCCTGTCGATAGCAGTATGGGAAGGTACTTCCAAAAGAAGTACAAACCAAATATTAACGGATAAATGAGGTGTGACGAGGAAGATTTTCTCCAATTTGGACCATGTCAAAGGTGGACGAACTCCTTCATATCCATTGATGGAACATGCTACAAAGGCCCAGTTGGTTGAGCTGAGTTCCAAAACATGCACGGCTTGCATGACCGTAGGAGGTCACAACGCATGACCAAGTGTTGGAGACAACCCTCCTTTCAGTGGATCAAGGTATGCGATTCATACCATGGTACTTCAGCCACATAAAATTGGGTACATGGCAAGCATGGAAAATGTGCACGACATGCACAAAAACCTTATCCACTAACTGTTGGTGTGTTGAACACGACATCAAGTTACAGGTAAGTGGGACGGACGAATGATCACAATGGTTTTGTGACAAAAGAACAAGATGTCAATATCAGCTGATTTCTTGGATAAGATGGCGATACCATTTCACCAAACTAGTAGTTTGGTGGGTGTAGGACGAGTGCTATGATCGTTGTACGTCCCATTGCGTTACAATATCCAAAGACAGATGGGATCGTTTAATGACATATCCCGTTTCATGATTATGTAATGAGATGTTAAACATACTTGGTGTGTTAGCACACCGACTTCAATCCTTGAGGATTGACATCGCGCTGTCTGTACACAGTGTGTACAAGATGCATCAGTACCTTTTGGAGGTTCTGTGCATCATTAGTTATGGCCGATACAGATATTGGTCCATGATTGAACGTGACAAGGATGACATCCCTTAATCAATACTCAATGGTGAAACCATTGACATCGTATCACTCGGTGAGTGATGGATACAAATCGTGCTACCCGACTGGCACGGACGATAAAAATGTACATGAGTGTACTCACAACAAGGGTTATTATCAATGGGGGTTGTAAATGCTCCAGAGAGGGATGAAGACTCTTTGATGGATCCTCAACGATCTGAGACGCCGCAGTGCGGTGGTTGAAGATCGCAAGAGTCAATTTTGGCGGATGACAAGATTGACCAAATGTCAAAAGTGAACAAATTTGAAAGCGACACCTTCAGTCTATCATCACTCGGTGAGTGAGCATGTCATAGATATTGATAGACAAAAGTACGTGAACCGATGTCGATGACATAAATTCATCCATAGTTTAATGAAAATCTATTTCAGAGAAAATGGGCGACACTCGTTTTACTAATGGTGCTCCAGAGAACTATGAAGATCTCATAGATTTCTATAAACCAACTACGACATAGTTGGGATCACGTCAAGGTCTAGGTTTTGTGCTCAAAGCTTATGACCGTGGAGACGATATATAAGTCGATAGCTTTAAGCTGACAATGTGTTAGCATCCACATCTTGGTGGTCCGACCGACCACATAATGAGTCACAATTAACATTGAATATCGACTAGTGTGTCATAACCAAATGTTGATGTCAAAGAACTCTTCAAGATGGGCCTTGAGAAACGATACTACTCATCAAATTCTTATGATGTTTTACGAAACACCTCAAAGTTGATGGCATCGTGACACGGTACACTAGTCGTGTATGTCACGCTCTTCAAACATCATGTGGATGGATTCCAATTATGCCAGAGATATGCTATAGCACTACCTATGCCATATCGATGTGCAAAGTAAATCCAACATCCGATATGTTGGAACAAAACCAATCTCTGAGAGAGATCATAATGACTACAGTGTAGTCATTATGATCTCTTATTAGTCGAACCATGCTTCACTGACCCGAAAGGTTATGGTGAAGTGACTCAAGCCCCTTGGCTTTGGGGATGGTACAATTGATGTACATTGACGAATGCATGTACAATATGTTTTTGGATGTCGCTGTGGTGATATCCAGGATTGTGGTGGTTTGTCAGATGTCTTCGATGGGGGCGATACCCTCTACAAGTGCCTCAGATATGGCATATGAAAACTACTCTATTGAGTGGAAGTATCGAATGTACACAATAGAAGATATAGAAGCAACACAAATTGTTGCAACTTGGTAAACACAATCCATTGATGTGTTCTTGAATGGAACCCTTGGACGCGATTACATAATCGTAAACGATTTAGGAACTAGTTGTTCCAGGATCACCAGATGTAATTTGGAAGTATTCGATCATAATCACATGGAATTGACACCCGAAAGGTGTTCTTCCAACTTGTACCGTAATGATTGTAATCATGGTATACCCGTTTGGTGAACACCATACGATTAACACTTCATCTGTGGATAGAATCCATGATCATTGAGATCGGTTATCTCAGTTAACCTAGTTCAAAAGCAATGTGCTTTTGACAGGGACGTGAGCGGCAGCCTACGGTACCCATTTCAGACGAAAATGAGGGGATGATGGTCGAGACCAAGATCATCTAGGTCGGAGCATTGTCGTGTCTAATGATGGACTCTGACGGTAATTGCGCATGCCAGACGACCAATGCGGCCTCCTTCAAAGATGAGTGCAATCTTTGAATGGAAAAAACAAGTGTGCTCAGCAACCATGTCTTAGGATCTTGGTGCCTTCCAACCCTAAGAAGTAGCTAGCATGCAAGTTACATGGGCTTAGTGGAGCTTGGTTGAGTTCAGCCAACCAACCCACAGGTGCTGAAAGAGGTCTAGTAGACCTACACGTGGTCATGAATACGTGGTTGCAAACTGAAATGACTAATGTCCGGACTTTGGATTGCACGTATTGACAATGTTTTGGGAAGGTACCACCTTGGCAACAACCCCTTGGAAGAGATCATGTCTGAACGACATGGGAAGTGTTGTGTAGACCTGGACAGTTTTTCGCGGGGACGCCCGGTTAATTCGTCGCAGGGACGCTCCTTGCAAAAGGGGAGGAGGCGTGACCACAACAGTTTGCTGAACACGTACCATACGAAATGTGGAAAAATTCATCCAATGTACCCTCTTCCAAACTCGTAGGACATTGTTGACAATGTACGTCCCAAAAGGCATCGACTATACCATCGATACACACACATGATGAATATTTGGTGTAGACTCACTAACGCTTGTGAAGAATGTACAAGGATTGTACGCATCTCATCTTGGCAAGCGCTAAGGGATCACGCGATCAACACTGGATGTTGTACGTAAATGACCATAATCATAAAAACCTCAAGCGTGTGGTTGATTGTACGTGAACGTGACGCAACGGTGTTGCGGATGACAAGAGTTCACACGGTTGATCTTGTTTACACTTCTTATTGCATGGATTGCATCATGAAGTACGCGATGATCAAACCTCCGTGAGCAAAGACAAACCGGGACGGTTCGAAGCAAAGCGGGAGGAATGTAGCGTACGGACCATTTTTACGATAAAAAATGGTCGTTAAATAAATATTATTAATCTGTGTGCCATATTCCTCCCCACTTGTGTGTCCTCGGGTGCGCAGGGCATGGTGATCCCGAGATCAGTGGAGACACGCGCTGAGGCTGCCAACAGTTGAGCGGACACCTCACACCATCCCCCTCAACTTGCGTGACCTCCTCGGCACGGTCCCATGCCCTCCACTCTCATCGGCCACGAAGACCTGTTTTGGAGTGTGAATTGGATGAGCCACCTTATCGTAGGCAGACCTGAATTTATCTTGCTTTATGGTGAAGTTTCGACTCCTAGGCTGAAACTCTACCTTTCGGGTTTAGGTTAGGTCAGTGTTTGTGTCTTAGGATGGACTGGGTATTTTACAAAATGCCCGCGAGAAATATAGCGAGCCAAGAGGTGGGTTTGCCTTCGCTTCGCGAAGGGAACCAACGCGGCCGGCAAGCTTCGCTCGTCGACCGCGTCGAGCGAAGCACCTCTAGCGTGCTTTGCTCCCCCCCTCTCTTACCTGTTCGTTTCTAGGACTTAGCTTCCACGGTCGAAACTGGTACGCCATGTAGTTCTCACCCTAGCGCCCTCAAAACTTAACCATTTTCCATGATTCAAGTTGCATTGGAAAGCTAGCAAAATTCTCATGGTATCAGAGCTTAGTCGTCGTGCTTCGCGTGAAGGAGCCGACGGATCCAGAGCTGCGAATTTCGGAGCCGCGAAGGTGTGAGGGGAAATCCGTCGCACCCCTAGGGTCGACGGGGCCAGAGGTGCCAGGGAGGGCCCTCGCCCGCCTACTGCGAGGTCGCCCAGGTCGTCCAGGGCCGCCGACGCCGCTGGAGCCGAGAGAGGAGGCGAAAGAAGCAAGAAAGGGGAGAAAGTCAAGGGCAACGCCCCTCTAGGGAGGCCGGCAGCCGCGATTGAGTGCAATCTGGGGGCCTAGAAGCCAGCCTAGTGCAAGAGCAAAGGTGTGGCTCCAAGCCACAGTGACTCCAACATGTCGGAGGTGCAAGGGAGCA
>SZWC01024014.1:24108-38666 GCA_023375785.1 Penium margaritaceum
CAGCAGCAGCACCAGCAGCAGCACCAGCAGCAGCAGCGGCAGTGGTTGCAGCCGCAGATGCAAGCACCATCACCCCCGTACCCCCAGAGTGGCTATGGTGCACTTCCTCGCATGCATCCACCCATGGCAGCAGTGACTTATGGTCTGCCACCGCAGCTGCCGGTCGCACAGATGTTTCCGCCGGCACCACAGCTCTTTGCTGCACCACCGTACCTTGGATCGTATGCTCCTGCCCCCGTGGCCGCAGAGATGACACCACCTCCAGCCTGGACCATGCGCGCGTGGGAGCAGACTGGCGCTGCACCTTCAGCTGGAGGGACCCCACCAGACCTGGTTTGGCCAGGCCCAGGCGAGCCGAGTCCACCCATGCCTTCAACAGCAGCACCAGCAGCAGGTCAGAGGTTAGGTTGCACGCATGCCACCACATCCCATGCTCTGCCCATGCATGAGTGGTTGTATGACACTGCCGCATCGCACCACATGTCGCCGCACCGCCAGTTGTTTGTGTCCTTGTATGCAGCACATGACATTGATGGTGTGCGCACAGGCTCTGGGGAGGTTCTGCGGGTTGAGGGTGTGGGTACAATTGTGTTGCAAGCGCCGGGAGGGGCGATATGGTTGACTGGGGTGTTGTATGTTCCCCGACTGAAGGTGAATTTGCTGTCGGGGGGCCAACTAGATCGTCAAGCGGGCATGTCTGCACTGACGCAAAATCAGAGATGCTCTCTCTTTGATGGCAGCGGGACACTGTTGGTGGATGGGCCTTTGCATGCTGACATGCTCTACATGCTCACATTCTTCCCATGTACAGGATCATCACGTCCACAGCTGCATGTCATGACACGGACAGATGCACGGCACACTGACTTGGTGCACAGACGCCTTGCACATATCAACAAGGAACTAGTGACAGAACTAATGAAGCACACACCGGCTCATGGACTGACACCGACTGAGTGCCCCCACGGACTCAAAGACAACTCCTGCCTGGAGTGTCACGAGGGGAAGTCACACAGACAAACGTTCCCCAGATCTGAACATGTAAGCACTGCTCCACTTGAACTAGTCCATGCTGACCTAACAGGACCCATGCCTGTACCGTCCCTCCAGTATGGAGCACAGTACATACTGACGCTAACCGATGATTACAGTCGTTTTCGTTGGACATTCTTGTTGCGCACGAAGGCTGATGCCCAGCGTGCCATCACAGAGTGGATACCCTATGCTGAACGGCAAACAGGTTGTCCTCCCAAGGTCCTTCGCACAGACAGAGGGGGTGAGTTCCTGGGAGCACTGACAGCGGAACTGAAGGGCAGAGGGATAGTGCACCAAACAACTGCACCGTACACTCCCCAACAGAACGGTGTCGCCGAACGGTGGCACTGTACTCTTGGAGATGCTCTACGCACTCTCCTAACTGAGTCGGGCCTTTCTTTTGGGTTTTGGGAAGAAGCGGTGAAATACATCACCTGGGTGTGGAATAGGATACCGCAAGGTCCACTGCCCAAGTCAATCACACCATGGGAACGCTGGTTCAAGGAACGGGCAGATTTGCGGCCGGCCCGGGTGTGGGGAACTATGGCATGTGTGTGGCTCCCAGAACAACAACGACCACATAAACTGAGCCCTAGAGGCAAGTGGTGCGTTTTCGTTGGGGTGTCTCATGCCTCAAAGGCATGGAGGTTTTGGGACCCGGTGAGTCACAGCTTTCTGGAGAGTCGGGATGCATCATTCTTGGAGCATTTGCCATACAAGGCGTTTCTTACGCTTAGGCATGCTCCACAGTTTTCTATGCCACAGCACTACCCTGAGTATGTGAGTGTGCCAGTGTTCATTCCGCAGAGTGCAACACCACGGCAGAGTGCCCCTTTGTCACTAACCACTCCGCAGGCTCGTTCTCCTGTTCCCACTGACCTGCTCACCCCCAAAGATCTTGAGTCTGTAGAATCAGAAGACTCTGAAAGTCAGAGTACACAGTCACCCCCTGGTCTGCACCCTCTTGTGCCTGACCTGCCGGCCAGTCAGTTCAAGAGTCCCTCGCCAGAGCCTGTACGGAGGTCCTCAAGGAACCTGCCGCGGGTTGATTACAAACAGTTCTACAACGTGGTAGGCACACAAGCACAGTCAGAACCGACCACCCTCATTGAAGCAAGGGGGCGTCCTGATGCAAAGGAATGGGAGCAAGCCATGGCCAATGAAATAAATGCTTTGTTGGAGCATAAGGTGTTCAAACTCGTTCCACTCCCACCAGGACGCAAGGCAATAGATGTGAAATGGATCTTCAAACTCAAACGAAACCTGGCGGGCATGATAGAAAAATACAAGGCCAGGTTGGTAGCCAAAGGGTTCCACCAGATTCCCGGTCAAGNCTTCACAGACACGTATGCCCCTGTGGGGAAGTACACAAGCAGTCGTGTCCTGTTGGGGGTAGCAGCTCTAGAGGACTGGGAAGTCCACCAAATGGACGTGAAAAATGCATTTCTCAATGGGCCACTAGAGGAAGAACTGTATGTCCGACAGCCTGAAGGGTTTGATGATGGGACAGATAGAGTGTGGCTGCTCCTGAAAGCTCTGTATGGCTTAAAGCAAGCACCAAGATGCTGGAATAAGGAAATAAGACGAACTCTAGACAAGGGCGGGTTCTTTCAAAGCCTATGTGACCCATCCCTTTTCTTGCGTTGGACAGGTGAGGGACCTGTTGCTCTCATTGTCTATGTGGATGATCTTCTGATTCTCTCTCCATCTCTCAACCTTGTGTCCCACACCAAAGCACTGCTCATTGCACACTACTGCATGACAGACCTTGGAGAGGCGCACAACTTCTTGGGCATGACCATAACACAAGACAGAACGGCACGCACTCTGTCCCTGCATCAAGGACGGTTCATTGCACACCTCACAGCACGCTTTGCACACCTTGTACAGCATCTACCACGACAGTGCACACCCATGAGCCCAGATGTCTATGCACACCTCCTTGATGCACACACCACTGACTACGGACCAGACACAGACCCCACACTGTATCGTCAAATACTGGGCAGTCTGAGCTACCTGGCTACCACCACAAGACTGGACATAGCCTGTGCTGTCAACACGCTTGCCCAATTCAATCAGCAACCCCGCACTGCCCATCAAAAGGCTCTTCTGAAACTGTTGCGCTATGTGTTGGACACCGCCACTGTCGGTCTCGTTTTCTCTCCAACACAAGCACCACTGTTGGATGGTTTTTGTGACAATGACTATGCACGTGACAAAACAGCGCGCAGTAGGGGCGGGTGGGTGTTTCGTCTCGCCGGCACCGCAGTCTCTTGGCGCAGTGCAAAGCAGTCGTGTGTGGCAAAAAGTGTGGCTGAAGCTGAGTATATGGCACTTGGGGAAGCGTCTTGTGAAGCCATTTGGGTGCGCAGGCTGTTGGAAGAGTTGGGATATGGGGTTGATGCTGTTCCACTGCACAGTGACAGTTCGGCAGCCCGCCGCATCACAGCAAATGATGGAGTACTGCACCCACGCACAAAGCACATTAGTGTAGAACACCACTTTGTGCGCGAGGCAGTCGAAGCAGGCGCAGTTGAAGTGTGTGGCATCAGCGGCTCAGAGCAACTTGCAGACTTTCTTACCAAGGCAGTCCCATCATCTGCACTCACAGACCAACTGCGTCAGCTTGGGTGCATGCCTCTTGCACCCTCAGCCAAGGGGGCATATTAATCTGTGTGCCATATTCCTCCCCACTTGTGTGTCCTCGGGTGCGCAGGGCATGGTGATCCCGAGATCAGTGGAGACATGCGCTGAGGCTGCCAACAGTTGAGCGGACACCTCACACCATCCCCCTCAACTTGCGTGACCTCCTCGGCACGGTCCCATGCCCTCCACTCTCATCGGCCACGAAGACCTGTTTTGGAGTGTGAATTGGATGAGCCACCTTATCGTAGGCAGACCTGAATTTATCTTGCTTTATGGTGGAGTTTCGACTCCTAGGCTGAAACTCTACCTTTCGGGTTTAGGTTAGGTCAGTGTTTGTGTCTTAGGATGGACTGGGTATTTTACAAAATGCCCGCGAGAAATATAGCGAGCCAAGAGGTGGGTTCGCCTTCGCTTCGCGAAGGGAACCAACGCGGCCGGCAAGCTTCGCTCGTCGACCGCGTCGAGCGAAGCACCTCTAGCGTGCTTCGCTCCCCCCCTCTCTTACCTGTTCGTTTCTAGGACTTAGCTTCCACGGTCGAAACTGGTACGCCATGTAGTTCTCACCCTCAAAACTTAACCATTTTCCATGATTCAAGTTGCATTGGAAAGCTAGCGAAATTCTCAAATATCGGGTGCTTCGGGTACTCAAAGGTCAAGTTTTGAGGAGACAAAGCCCAGAAAAATATAATAGGCTAGATTCTGGTTAGACTTTAGCCTGGAATTTATCCGTGGTTGGATTCTAGGTGAAAGGAGCGCCGCGATGGAAAATCCATCGCGTCACTCTTCCTCCACTCTTAGCTTGGCGCTAGGGTCCTGTTCCGGCGTGGCAATGCCACGTGGAACGACAAGGGTAGGATTATTGTTATATGTCTGTGCCCTATGACGACTACGTCCGTTTGTGGCACGGTTCGTCTCAGTCAAAGTGGCTGAGGTGACAATTCGCCCGCTCTCTTTGGACTGACTGACTTGACGGCTTCCGTTTTGCTCCTACAGTTAGTCGCAAAATGGCCAATGCCGTTACACTGGATATAGCAGCTTTAATTTGGTCCAATCTGGGCATGTTGTTCCTAGTTTAGTAGGTGCGGGCACACCAGCTTAAAATTTGGACATGGTGGGTATCTAGTCGCTTCGTCCTATGGTTTTTTTCAGGCAGCTCAGTACCAATATTGGTACCACTACCGCGCTCCATACGGTATTGGAGAGATACCGCGGTTTAAGGGTAAACGGTATACCCTTGCTTGAAGGTTGCATTCTACCATGGTACAAAATCAGTACCACGATACTCAATGGATCAGTATTGAATCTAATTGACAAGATCCATATGAGCCTATGAGAGGATTGCGTTTCTGAAAAAAACACGGCTCCTCAGAGACAGAAGATATCAAACGGATGAATGCTCAAACCCTGTTGAAACGCGATAAGCCTAACATCTGAAATAGCTTCTTGCACCCACACCCCATGAACCCTACCTTTGACTTCCGACTTCGACTTGCTCCTCGTTGCGATGTTGACTGGCAGATGAGGAAATATGCTTGAATATTTTGAAAGCAATACCCCTGAGTTGTGGATCTCAGCTTATGAGGTCAATCTTCTTCTTTCAAGGGGCACGGAAGTTGGATGATCTACTCGAAAGAGACACTTTAAAAGTAGAATTGTTCCACTTGACGTGCGTGATCCTACCAAAGTTGCATCCGTCCACCTACAGAACATGATGCTCGATTGCCGAACCAGTAATGCGGTATCAGTATACTTGATTTTCGATGTTTGTTTGGAAAACGGAACTGTGGTACAATACCGAGGTTCAATACTGTAGTATGATAGCAGGGTACCTTGACAAGTTAGTACCGATACCGCAACGGTACCTAAAAGAAAAATACCGTACCGCAGTACTGGCAATACCGCCGTAGAGAATGGCGCTGTACCGCGGTACTGGTAATACTGCTATCAGCCCTTTCTGTGACTTTAGGAAGCCCAGGACTGTATGAACAAGGAACAACCAACCAATGAGACCATGACCTCGTTCCAGCATGATAGAGTGCAAGCACATTACAAAAAGTAATGTCCATGTCCGTGCACCATGTCCGTGTGCAGTGGAAGGGCCAGTTTGGCCCTTGCACCTCAGGGGGTGGCTCGAATCACCCTTCGCTATTGCGAAGGCTGGCCAGTGGTCAGCCACTCGTTGGCCGGCGGCCAACGAGTGGCCGCCGACCGTTGGCCGGCTGGATGGCCGGCAACTGGTTTGGTGACCAGTGGGCCACCCGTTGGCTAGCTACTAGCCGCCGATGGAGCTAGTGGCTCGATCAGTGGCTGAGAGGCCACGAGTGCTGAAATGTTTCTAGGGCATACAGGCCAATGCTAGACAGAACACAAACTCTGATGTTGAGCGAGAGAATGGCAGCGCCAAAGCTTTGCGAAGTCTGGAACGTGTAGATTGATGAACATCAGGGCTGAAAGCAGTATTACCGGCACCACGGTATACCACGATTTTGTACCGCAGTATCGCCAATACCGCGGTACGGTATTTTGTTTGCGGTACCGGTATGGTATCGGTACAAACTTGTCAAGGTACCCTGCTATCATACCGCGGTATTGTACCGCGGTTCCATTTCCAAGACAAACGTCAAAATGCAAGTACACTGATACCACATTACTGGTTGGGCAATCGAGCATCATGTTCTGTGGGTGCTATCACGTACGTCGAGTGGAATAATTCTACTTTTAAAATGTCTCTTTCGAGTAGATCATCAAAATTCCGTGCCCCTTGAAATAAGAAGATTGACATCATAAGTTGACACCCTCAACTCAGGGGTATTGCTTTCAAAATATCCAAGCATATTTCCTCATCTTCCAGTCAACATCGCAACAAGGAGCAAGTCAAAGTCGGAGGTCAAAGGTGGCGTTCATGGGGTGTGGGTGCAAGAAGCTATTTCATATATTGAGCTTATTGGGTTTTGAGCATTTATCCATGTGATATTATCCGCCTCTGAGGTGCCATGTTTTTTCACGTAAAGAAACACAATCATCTCACAGGCTCGTATGGATCTTGTCGATTAGATTCAATACTTATCCATTGACTACCGTGGTACAAATTTTGTACCGTGGTAGATTGCGACCTTCAAGCAAGGGTATACCGTGTACCGCGGTACTCTCAAGATACCACAGTATTTTTCCAATCTCGTACAGATCGCGGTAGCGGTACCAATATCGGTATTGAGCTGGCTGAAAACCATAATACCGCGGTATTCATACCGTGGTAGTCTGGTACCGCGGTACTTAAGTACTGCGGTACTGCAGCCCTGATGATCAAGGAGAGAGTACAATGAGCCCTACTGAAGGCAGATGTACTGGGGATTGGCAGCTAGCCCACCAGGCCCCGTCATCCCCGTGGTGCCAAAAGGCACAAGCGGGGAATACATAGGTCATAGAACGTGAAACTACACCGGGGAGGTCTCCCGAGGCACTGGAATAATCAACTGCATGCGCGGGTCTCGACCGACAAGAAAATATGCTGTACACCCAAAATACATCCAGACTCTACGGTGATATACTAGCACCACCGGCAAGCCAAGCTAGGCAAGCTTAGGCCTTCCGGAACATGCAACCGGGAGTCCGGGTCTTGGCCACATGCAAACTACAAATGTCAGACAAAAAGTTAACAAAGACTAGAATAATCAGCACTGGGTCTCCCGAGGTACGGGTACAAACCATCGTTTATCTGGGTCTCGGCCACAGGGAGAATGTACAACCTATCAGAGACGATATGCGGCAAATCATCATGGGGTCTCCCAGAGCACTGGCACAAACCACCAAGTGCCCAGGTCTCCACCAACAAGAAAACTCTATCAGCCATGCATGTGTGAACTAGGTCGCAAGAATGCACCATACGTGTCACAGAAGAGTGACGTAGGTGCTGTAGAACCATCAACACAAGCTAGGAAGCTCTCGCTTCACGACTGTATGACAACCAGAAAGCTCAACGCCCATACACCAACAACGAGGGCCTCAAGGGCGAGGCCTGCGGCCTCATGCCCTCGTCCTCGCTTGCCCTCCTTGCCAGCGAGAGCGAGGACAACAGACAGTGTGAGCGAGCGAGAGGGAGAGAGCGAGGCAGGCAGTGTCGCGAAATCACCAACCTTGCCTCGCACACGGCGATTTTACGTCGTTGCATAAAAAAACCTTTAAGTTTGCTAGTGTGGACTTCGAGTTTTAAAGATAGGAAACTCGTGAAAACTCACAAGTTTGGAACACAACCCTTTCTTTTGGGACCCAGGATGAGGGGACAAGGAAAAAAACCAAATTGGACCTCCGAAGACTTGAAAAAATCAAGTATTCCTAAACGGGTCCTGTTGTTAATGGATGTAATGCACGGAAGTGACCTCTTGACTCTGTTCACACACACGTATTATCAATACAGGTGATTGATCTGAATCAGAGCTCTTTGAGTGCAACGCCGGTGTGCACATGTTAGACCACGCACTACTGGCACTTCACCCAAGTGCAAAAGTGGCGTCCACAACATCCATTTTAAAAGTGTTTGAGAGCTTGATTGCAATGATCAGTTTAACATGCTTGTCGTCTTCTTAGCATGAAATGGAACAAACGTAGCAAAGGGGGAGCATGCATCCACATACGCTTGTGGTCGATGTTTTTGACAGTGATTTAGTCATGCATGTGCCAAACAGGTGATGTTGGAATACCAATTTCTTGGAACCACACGTCCAGGTTGCCCGTCATGTGAGAAACCACCGGAGGCTCGCTTGCTTACCAGTTTGGTTCAAAACCTGGGTGGCGTTCGGGCCCCGTGACAATCCCTCATGTGGGTGCCACGGTCAACCTGCGCCTATCACCACGTTTCCCCATTACTCGCTACACTTGTTGTTTTGTCGGTGCTTTTCTCCCAAGTACCAAATCCTGCGTGCTCCATTCTATGGCTGTGAAAGTAGCATCTACCTCTCTTGTGTCACACCATGCATTCAAGCAAGCATCATAACCTAATATCAGAGCATAGAGGACAGTGCCTTCTGCTATGCAAGGGGATCTCCTCCTTCCGAAGTCGATCCTGGACCGGACCCGTGATTGAGGTGCGTCCTTGACCCAACAACGAGTGAGCCAGCCACAACTCTGGTACCTGAAGCAGCAATCAGCATACAGCTCACTGCTTGCACATGCATCACATCGCTCCCTCACTGTCGGCTCCTCGGCAGTGTTTGACCTAACCTCGGATCATAGAGCTCGTGTCCTCCCAGCCAGTCGAGATTGCCTTTGCTACAGCCTGTCCAACAGCATCTCGCCACTCAAGCTCCATAGCTTGGTGAGTGTCACGACTTTAGTACCTCGATCGCGCACACGCTCCAGCGGCTGCTACTGCCGTGGCCGCCCGTGCATCCAAGACCCCGACCGTCTCTTCGGCCTTGTGGGACAGACCCAACTATTGATTCGACAACAACAGCTCAGTCTGCGTCATCTGCGTCTAGGGCAGTCCGTAGAATTTTCTCCGGCAGCACTGGTAGCCACACTCATTATCCTCACAGTGATATCTTCTTTTTTCCTGACATGTGTCTCCTGCCACGTCGGTGTGGGACTACTGTGCATTGAAGCAGCAGCAGTCGACTCCTACGTACTCCCACGCATTCTGCCTCGGCTGTTGCAGGTGTCCATACACCGGCGTTGGCGTGGACCTGCACTCATGCCGATCCGATACATTGGTGTGGTAGTGGCCTGTGCATCGCACGCGCACACGGGCTGCCGCCACCGCCGTGCTCTCAACAAAAGAAGCAACAATAGCAGTAGAAGCAGAAACGCCTGGCATATTAGCCACAACAGCAGAATGTTGCATGAATACACACGCGTGTGCCGGCTGCCGCCATCATTATGCTCTCAACAAGAGCAGCAGCAACAGCAGTAGCAACAGCAGCAGCAAACACGCCTGGCGCATTGGCCACAACAGTACTGACCAGTTGCCCTGAGAGGCAACTAAGTCATCATCACCGTAGCAGCGCCACCGGATACCAAGCCGGTCCCTACATCACCGACGTTTTCTTGTGAGCGTGCGCACATCAAAGACGAGGTGGCATACTACGAAGCGAGAGCGGAACCGGGAGCAATGGTCACGAGTTTGTCTCCGAGATCCTGGTTACCATCTTCGTGAAGATTACAATTTAACAGAGTGGAACGAGCGGGAGGACGCTACCGAGTATGCTGCCCACTGTCAATCGGCCTCGGACGATTCCCCGTCGTTACAGTACACTATTGCTATAGCGCCTCCACGGGACGAACAGACGGACCAATAGACAGACCTACAATCTCCTGTAAGCTCACTGTTGCCCGTCGGACGCGTCTACGGAGGGAGCGAACTACCCTCGATGGTGAGGCACATACAATCATAACAGATGCCCAAGGATCATCAGCTCATTGCTCCGCTTCTTTCCCAGCTGTCTCTGGCTCAAATTCAGCTTCATCAGTACCATCTTACTGTTAGCTACTGAGCTAACCACCACTGGCAGAGAAGCTGCAAAACCAAAAAGCTCACAAAGGGTTTTACACCTTCATCCTTTGTTGACATGTGTCATGCACCCCAAACTTAATCAGGCATACACTTCACCTTCAAGAAGAGCTCAAGTCGTCAATATGCAAGAGAGCATAAAGCAAGGGTTTATTGACCAGCATGCAAGACAAGTCCTTTTATAGCTGTCTGTCCAGTCTTGCAACTCAAAAGCACATTCCTGTGAAGTGGCCTGACCCAGCCACATCACCAATAGACTTGTGCTGTGGGCTTAACACATAAGCATCCTAGTGTAAAGGTGACAGACCAACCATGTAGCTTCCACGAAGCTACGGAATTTCTTTCTTAGAAGCTTCCATAGCAAACAAGATGTTCGTTGGGCCAGGATCAAACTCATGACCTATCACTTGGCCAAGTTATCCACTCACACACGTAGTGTACTCACAGGTTATACCTCACATGGGACATAGTATAGTTGAGTCATACTACAATGGATCCAGGGATCATACCTCCACAAGGGGCAGAGCATTCCTGATCCGTCCTTCAACACTGAACAAGGGGCAAAACATTCAACAAATCTCTCCTTTTCACCTTGCGTCAGTGACCATCATCATTTGTCATCACCTGCATTGACCATGCCGATACCTTGCCTCCCCGCTTGGTGGAGATCCTTGTCCAGTGGCTTTGTAAGTATGTCAGTCCGGTTCAGCTTGGTACCGACATACTCAAGCTCCACTGTCTGCTTGTAGACCATGTCCCGAGCATAGTGGTAGTGGATCTCGATGTGCTTTGTGCACCTGGACAGGACTGGGTTCTTGGACATGTCAATTGCAATCATGTTGTCAATCTTGATAGCCATTTCCGTTGCCTGTGGTGCCTTTATCTCAGATAGAAAGCTTCATAGCCACTGCATCTCTTTACATGCCTCAGCCAAGGCAATGTACTCAGATTCAGCTGTTGATAGAGAGACACATCCCTGCTTGTGACTCGTCCAACTGACTACACCTCCATTCAGCATACACAAGAAACTGGAGGTAGATTTTCTGGCGTCGATATTCCCTCCCCAATTAGCATCAGTGTGGCACATGAGACGGAGTGACGCGGATCCAGCAATGCCTCCAAACTGGAGCCCCACGTGCCACTTCCCCTTGAGGTAGTGCATGATGCGCTTCATAGCCTGCCAGTGAGGTGGACCAGGATTGGCCACAAACGGGCTCACCTGCCCAACAGCATGGGCTATATCTGGTCGGGTGGCGACCATGGCATTCATCAGACTGCCGACTACAGAGTGATATGGAATTCCCAGTATGTCAGTTTTCTCTGCTTCATTGGATCGGGACATGGAGGAGGAGAGCTTGCAATCTGAGCTCATGAGTGTGCTGACAGGCTTGCAATCTACCATGTCGTATCGTTTGAGGATGGAGTCAATGTATTTTGTCTGGTTCATGCTGATGGTACCTGCTGCTCTGTCAAGCTTGATGGCAATTTCAAGGAAGAAGTCAAGAGGACCCACGTCCTTCATCTCAGATCAGCTACTCAGTTGCCCCTTGAGATCGTCTAACAGCCACATTGAAGAGGAGTATAGAATCAGGTTATCGACGTACAAGGCGACCAACATATTTCCTTTGTCCTTCATGCTCAAACATGCTAGGGTCGTTGTTGTAGTGAATGAAGGACTCCTTAGCTATGAATGTATCCATCTCCTGGTACCAAAGTCTTGGCGCTTGTTTTAGCCCACAGAGCGCCTTCACCAATCTGCACACCTTGCCCTCGGGAGCATCAACTCCTTCTAGAACCTCCATCAACACCTCCTTGTCAAGCTTGCCATAAAGAAAGGCTGTCTTGACTGATGGAACTCCATGTTCTAGGCAGCAACAATGGTGAACATTGACCGGATGGAGGCGAACGTCACAACTGGCGCAAAGGTCTCATCATACTCTGCGCCAAGCCGTTGAAAAAACCCTTTGCTACCACCCGTGCCTTGTACTTGTCTATCTTACCGTCCTGTTTCATTTTTACTTTCAGCACCTACTTGGATTCCACACCGTGAGCTCCGGCAGGTCTGTCCACCAGAATCCATGTCCCATTCTCCTCGATGGAGTTAAGTTCAGTACAAATTGCTTCATCCCACTTCGCTTTGTCAGGTCACGAGAGTGCCTCTGCGAAAGACGTTGGCTCCTCTTGAACCATGAACGAATAGTTGAAGCCTGTCCATTCACCCCTACCTGCATCGTAATGCTGCAGAGGTACTTTGAGACATGAACTGCTCCTCGGACCTGCTGGCTGTCGCTGTTGATGTAAAGGCTGGAGGTCTGCTTCATCGTTGATGATGGGAGAGGCATCCTCCTCATGGTCTGGAGGATCAGATACACTAGGATCAGAGTCTGATTCCTCCGAGTCATCTTCATCAACTCCTCTCCCTGTTGCAGCACCCAGCCCATGCCATTGTACTGGTGCTTTGTCTCCCTCCTCAAGGAGAGTGAGCCACTCTCCCTCTTTTGAAGTGCTCTCGAGTTCGAGAAGCTCTCCCTTACTCACAGACCTATCGTAGAAATCCACGTCTTTGCTGCGGATGACCTTCTTGGCTCCTTGGTCCCACAGTCTATAAGCTTTGTGGGCGGTGTCATAGCCGATGAAAATACACTTTCGTGATCTTGCATTGAGCTTTCCAGGGCCCTCACCGGCCTGGACCTTGGCAAAGCTGGTGCAACCGCTGGAGATGGGAGGCGTCCGACATCCTGCCTGACCATGCTTCTTGAGGCGTCTTCAGCTGCTGTGTCTACTTCTTCTTGCCATTCCTTCACAGAGCTAATAAAGATATGAGGTTCACAAGATAGGTAGCCTTACGTACTACTTCAGCCCAGAACCTAGGAGGCAGTTTGGCGTCAATGAGCATGCACCTTGTCATGCCTAGGAGGGTCTGGTTCATCCTCTATGCTACGCCATTGCTTTGAGATGAGTAGGGGGTACTTTTCTAGTGTTCAATACCCTGCATCTTGAGCCAATCCTTGTATACTTCGTACTCTCCTCCATTGTCTGCCCCGAATGCATTCACCTTCTTTCCGCTCTGTTGCTCAACCATAGCAACGAAGGCTTGCAGACTCTCCTTGACCTCACCTTTCTTTTTGAGAAAGTATATCCAGACCTTACGGCTGTTTTCATCAATGCATGTGAAGATATATCTACTACCTCCATTGGACTGTATGCGAAAGGGACCACACACGTCAGAGTGGACGAGGTCAAGGGATATGAGAGTACGCGTGCCATTGCGCTTGAAGGGTTTCTTTTTTGCCCTGCCTTGAAGGCATGACTCACACAAGATCCTGGTTCCCTCCGTCTCATCATCTAGCTCCATCCCACACACTAGCTCCTACATCCCCATGAGCACCAATGTGCAATGAGCCACATGTCCAAAGCGCCTGTGCCACAGGTTCTATGATGATGTGCACTGGCTAGAATGAACAGTCCCGGTGGCTACATTTGCTTGTGGTTTTGTTACCAAATCTTCTGCTTCCAGTGCTTCTGCTGCTCCAACATGTCCTTTGTCATCTGAATCTACATCGCTGCTCTCCTTGTCATCACTCTCGGCCGAAGATTCAACCATTGATGTTGTTATTTTGGTCTACAAGACGTAGAGTCCATCAATGCGAGGAACCTGTGTAAAAACCTTCTTGGTAGAGTAGGAGGTGTTGATGTCCTTGGTAAGGACTATCACTGCTTCCTTCTCTGTAAATACCACTATCATGCCATGGTCAGTTATCTTGGAGATGGAGAGCAGGTTGGCTGTGAAGGAGGACAAGTAGACCACCTCCTCTAGCTTGAGGTCGGAGTCCTCACCGTTGATACCCACTATGACTAGCTTGTCACCAATCCCCTCATCTACCTCAACCTTGCCATTGGCCACTCTGAAGTTATTGTCGCATGGAGCAAGAGAAATGAAGTTTCTCTTCTCGTAAGTAGTGTGCTTGTTTGTGCCCAAGTCTAGGCCGTAGGCTCCTGGCCTGAGTATCGCCCTCCCTTTGTTGGAGGCACACTCGGCCACCAAGCTTGTGGGATCCTTCCCACCATTTCCCCCTCGCCATTCATCCCCGTCTCCTCCCTCTCCCTCTTAATGGGTACCCAACACTCTCGATCCCAGTGTCCAGCCTTGCCATAGTCATGGTAGTTTCCTTGGTACTTTATACCCCTTCCATTGTTGCTAGTGCTGTTGTTTCCCTTGTACCCAGAGGAGGAGGTATTGCGGAAGGTGTTGAAATAGTATGCACCTTGTCCACTGCCTAGCTGGCTAGCTACACATACAGACAAGGCATGCACTGCTCTGTGGAGTACGTCCCCTTGGTCTGTTCTGAGATGGGCCAGGAATGCACTACCC
>SZWC01024015.1:1234-15471 GCA_023375785.1 Penium margaritaceum
GTGGAAGCCCAGCCGGTGGGTCTTGGAATACATCCGAGAACTCCGCCAATAGAGATCTGATCTCTTGTGGCGTGTCTTCCGTCACGTTGTCCTCCACTTTCTACAGCTGAGCCAAGATGTATCGACAACCTTGTCGAATACGTCTCTTGACCTGCATTACAGAAAAGTTGGCATGGATTTTGAGTCGGGTCGGTGATAATTCCGTACTTGGAATCAACGTAAAGCGGCGTTGTCCTTTCCGGAGGATCAAACGCTTGGATTCAAAGCACATTAGAGCCTTGTTGTCACGAAGCCAGGGATCGCCTAGCACCACGTCGAACGGGTCAAGAAGGTTGAGTACCTTCAACGTGACACTCTGTGTGTACCCTTGAATACAAATGTTTGCTTTACAAGGACCGATCACGGGTACCGTACGGTTGTCACCGACAACAACTGCGCCATTCGATGTCTCGTACTTCAGGCCAACCTGTCGGGTAAAGCCAAGGCTAACAAAAGAGTCGTCCCCTCTAGTGTCAGCCAGTACGTTCACGGGAGCACCAGCTAGGAGTCCTTTGAACTGCATCGTCATGTTGCCTCCACTCTTCCGAGTGAACAGACTCGACGACGGTAAGCCGAGTTTGTGATAAACACGGAATCTGTACGACGGGCATCGCAACTCCCATGATTCACCAACTCGAGTCCACATCTTGTGGGCACGTGTGAATTTGGCCAGCACCTTCCAGTCTTTAAATTTCACTGAGTCGAAATCTTCGACTAAAGGTACTGCGAATGTGATTGAACTCATCGCTTTGAGGGCGTTTGTTTCAATCACCGTGTTACACAACTCTTGCACAGTGGTTGGTGTCGCCACCACTAAGCAGGTTCGGTCATGCATCTNCGTGATCCACTTTTACCCCTGAGTGGTCCCCACTGACGTCACTCAGGGGTGGGGAAAACCCGCCCCACGGCCCTGTCCGTTACCACGGCCGGGCCCATTGCCGCGACCGCGACCCTGTCCACGGCCTTGTCTGCGGCCTCCTCTTGCACCATCCCCACGAGGTGCTGCTGCTGCAGCTAGCGCTGCGGCCTCTTGTCCACCAGCAGCCTCAGGGCATTGAGCCCTAAAGTGGCCCGGCTGCATGCAGTTGTGGCAGAGCCCTTCGCGGAAGGTTACGTTGCGACGCTCACGCGCCGCCTGCAGCTCGTCATTCTCGCGACTGCGCTTGTTGTTGGGACCCTTGTGTCCACCAGCCTTCTTGGCTAGAGGGTTTGTCGGCTGCTTGCCCTTGGCCCCGCCTCGCTGTCCAGCTGACCCACCAGCCCCTGCAGCGTCCACGCGCATGTCGCGACCCTGCTGTGCACGCGCGTTCGGCCGTGCATCATAGTAGTGCTTCGGGTTCACCGAGTACACTTCGCTCATGTAGTCGCGCAACGCCCTCCAGCTTGTCCAAGCTTGGCCAGTGGCTGTCGTGGTGGTCTTATCCTTCAACTTCTCGCTGGCGATACCATCACGCAACTACTCCAGCAGCATGCACTCCGGGTAGTTGAACGTCTGAGTGCCATCGTCCTCGGTGAAGCTTTCGGCTTCCTCCACGAGTGCGGTGAACTCGCTCAAGTAGGATTCGAGCGAGCTGCCCAGCTGCCTGAAGTCCTTGATCTTGTGGAAGGCGCACTGCGCCTCCTCACGTTGGGTGCACTTCTTGTGCATAATCGCGCAGAAGGCCTCCCACGGCATGGACTGCCACTCGAGGTGCAGCTGCTGCGCAGTCCACTAATTGACCACGTACTTGAAGAGTTTGTCTTCAAGCCGCGTCATGGCAAGGTCGTCCCACTGACTGAATGGAGCCTTGTGGACACGTAGGACGTGCTCCATGCGGTTCAGCCAGTTGGTCAGCTTCACGCCCTTCCGGAAGATCTCCACACTGTGGAGGAAGGACGTGTTCATGACCGACCCCGAATTCGTCGAGGTAGGCAAGTCGTCGCTGCCGCCGGCAGTGGCCTCCGCCGCTGCGGCACGCTGCACTTGCTGCTGCATCCGTACCTGGGTCACGCTCTGCAATGCCTTGTCGAGGTCGTTACATCGGCGGCTTGCCTCATGGGCGGCGAGGCGCTGCAGCTGGCGATCACGGTCAAGGTCCATGATGCTCTGCCCGATGTGGGCCAGCAGGTTGTGGAAGGCGAACTTGAGCTCTGATGTCGTCAGAGCATCGGCGATAGCCTCCAGGGCCTCGCGTTGTCCTTGCACCCTTACCCACTGCAAGAGGGTACGGTTCTTGTACACGCCTCCAAGGAGTCCCACCTTTCGGAGGAGACTGTCGTCGGCGACGACGCTCGAGTGGGCGCTGCCTTGCCCCATGGCGACCGCATCGTAGGAAGGAGGGTCCGCCCCCATTCCTCCGAGTGGTGTCGTATCTCCACCACCGGTGGTGATCTTGAGTTGGCCTGCGGCCTCGGCAGCGAACTCTGCGAGCCTACGACGGTCGTCGTGAATTGCCTTCGCGGCGACGTCGTCCGGCTCGTTCTCGCGAGAACTTCCAGTGTGGCTGCTTTCAACGCCCTTGCTGCTCTCGGCAGTCTCGGTACCGTCGGCAGCTTCAGGCGATGCGGTGGGCGTCTTGCCCTTCTCGAGCAGTCGGCTCGAGTTCGTCGCACGATGGTGGCGATGGTTGCGATCATCATCACCTTCGCCATCGTCGACGTCGTGCTCTTTGTCGGGGTATCCCCTTGGGAGATCCTCCTCCATGGCATTGTCCGTTGCGTGGGGGTCGCCCACGTGCGCGTCGACGTGCTTATCGAGCATCCTTTTCGCCTCCGCACGCTGCTCGGTATCGCCGAGGTTGGCGTCGGTTGCCTTCGGCGGTAGGGTTGCCCTTGGCGGTACGGTTGCCTTTGAGTTGGCAACCGTGCTCGCGGCGGCGGCTCCCAAAACTTGGAGTCCGCCGAGAGCTCGTGGTGAGGCCGTCACCACCTTGCCCTTGTTGGTCGTAGACGGTCCGGCACTTGCCATCCCGTCGCTCGTGCAACTAGCACCTGAAGGTTTTTGAGAGGATCACCCCACAACGAGGAGGAATTGCCTCCTAAGACGTTGCTCTCACGATCGGTGAGGTAATTTCAATTTATATTTCTTTTTTCCTAGGCCGCCACGTCGGCACAAGGTCGTGGGTTTAGAAGCTAGTCCTCCTAGGCCGTGACTTACGGCATTTGGTAGCAACTAGGATCTAGGAAAACAGAAAATCAAAATACAAGGAAGTAACAAGAATTGTGAGTACCGCTCATAAAACTAAGACAAAGAGCAAGAAGATAAGCAAGTACAAGGTCTAGAACAAAACACTACTTTTCTTCTTGTCTTGTTGTCTTCTTGTCTTCCTTGGCCTCCTCTTGAGTCTTCTTTGCGCGTCTTGCGTCCCTTGGCGGCGTCCTCCTTGAGCCGGCGTTGTTGGGAGAGCCGCCAAAAATCCCCAAGGTGGCACCCTCCTTCCTTTTAGGGTTCTCTCAGGTCGTGAGAGTCCCTAAGCTTGGGGAGGGACACTGTCCCAATTTTTTGGATGAAGGAGGTTTGAAGAAGCCTTGAAAATGAGGAGGATTTTGTGGTTTTAGGGGTGGGAACTCCCCAACCCGCCCCACTAAAATCCTCCNAGGGCGAGGGGGGGGCGAGGGCACGAGGCCACGAGGCCTCGCCCTCGAGGCCCTCGTGGCCTCTCAGCCGCCGATCCAGCTGAGGCTGCGATCAGCGGCTGGCGGCTGGCCGGCCGGTGGCCGGCCGGTCGCTTGGCCGGCCGCCGGCCGTCCAGCCGGCCGGCAGCGAGCTGGCCGCCGGCCAGCGAATTGCTGGCCGCCGACCAGCCCTCGCGAACGCGAGGGGTGGTGCGCAACCACCCCTGGCATCAGCGAGGAGGGAGGGCCAAACCGGCTGTCCCGCTACAATATCCACTAGTCACAATGGAAAACATGAGAGATTTTTATAATAAAAACAAGGATACAATCCTCAACGTTCGTGTGTTTAGGTACAAAAAATGTTATTCATGCTAAACCATGAACCTGATTGATGAAGATTATTTCTTGCTATTGTTCCAATGACTTGTTGATCTGCATATTCTTCAAAAACCCCTTTCTCCATTGTACATAAACAACATGGTGATTCATATAAAGAGGAGGAACATTGGATGTTTCTTTGGTAACTCCAGTGAAGGTTCCAAGAATCTTCTTTAGGCATACATGTTTAATGTACATATCTACAACAATGTACTTTTTCAAGGCTATTAACCATACATGGAAGTCAGGCCAGTCTTGTTAGCTGTTGACCAAGCTCCACTAGTCTCCTAGTTTTGTTACATTTCATATAGATTGGACCACAAAGTGAAATCCGTGACATGCAAAGATAAGGCAACAAGGTCATCCTCTTCTTTGGTTGTTGACCGCAGTGGTTGTGAAGTAAACTTCTAAAACCATCAATTGAAACCGCATTTGTAACATCGTTCTTTTCAAATTCGTATGTTTGAGCAGTTTAGCAAGGGTTGGTCTGTTCTCAGTTTTCACTTGAAGGTTGGTTGTTGTCATTGGTGCGCACTTACGTCCACAAATCATGTAGCTCCTCAAAATCACCAAATCAAACCATTGGTGAGGCTCTCAAGCATTGACATCCCTTGGTAAAGGTCTACATTGGTTCATTCTTGTTAGCTTGTGCCTCCTCTTGTTGCTCCAGATTCTCACCCAGAGAGCAATGGCAGTGGCAAGGGATTCACTAAGCCCAATGAGTCCATCACCAGGTTGCAGTTGGAGTTGTCAATCCACTTTTATCCACCGTGTAGCCTACCTCATCTGCTGCCACTGCTTTCTAAGGAGTCTCCTTCACCATGAACAGTTATCCCTCAATCGCCAAAGTCTTTGCAGGTTACATCGACTTGCCACCGGGTGTGCTCGATCCTTTCATCGNCGTTGAAGTGAGGTTTGTGATCCTTAGAATTTGAAGCTACATCAAAGACTCGTGCAATTTCTTCCCTAAAGACATGGGGTCGCCACCGGTTGGCGTCGCAGGGCAAACACGTGGCGAACCCATCTGCAAGGGGCTGCAATATAGCAGTCACTACGTCCCGAGTGCTGGCTGCGGTGCTAAGTAGTTTTTTCTACTTTGGTTAGAGGTTCCTTGGTGGACTAGCTCTTGAGCCCAGTAATCATTTCATGTATTTTGCTTTGACTGATCGGTGCTAAAACTATGTTGTAGCATCCGTATGAAGATTTTATACCTCTAGGTTTAGACGGTGTCGTATCAGGATGCATGTGTACAGAGTTATGGCCAAAACAATGGTTTTGGGCTGACTGTAGGACAAACTGACATTGCCGCGTGTGTCACCCAATGTGTGTTGCAGCACTTATGCTGTGTCCTTGTCACTTTTCATTTGTTCTTGCATTTTTGAGCTGTTAGAGCTTTTGAGACTTCGCGCATGTCCCTAGTTTAGACCTTGTTATTTCTTGCACCTGCTTACTTGCTAGTGCATCATATGACTTGATTGTGTTACCACGTTAGCAGCAGTAAGGCTCGGAATCTTCCCGGTAGTTTCTCATGGTATCAAATTTAGAAAAACGTTCTTGCTGAGCTGTACCGCAGAAACGTGGCACATGCAACAGCAATGAAATTCACTGTAGGAGTGATATCATTGGACCCATTGTAGTAGACGTCGGCAGTAAAGACATCACCCCAATGTCAGCAATAGTGGCATCATCATGCGACTAGTAGAGTGGACGGCAACACAAGAAGCAATTGTATGAGTTATCAGCACTCCCATAGCACCAACAACTGTGTCATTGACTAGGTGCAAAACTCCACCGAGCGGCAACGACAGCACTAGGTTGAAAACGTAGCTTTTTTTCTAAGTCGCATGAAAAATTAAAGCAAAAGGAGAAGAAAATCACAGCAGCAAATTGTGGCAGTGGCTACAAGTAGCAATAGCAAGCAGTGGTAGTGGCATGGCAAAGAATCTGGAGCACCAAGCAGCAATTGTGGAAGTAGTGCCCGGAAGCAATAATGGTAGTGTAGCAACACTAGTAGAGGTGACAGCAACACAACAACAAAAGCATAGTAGCATAGTGCACTATGTTGCTGTTGCTACTACACAGCAGTAGTGGCTCCAATAGAAATAGCCTCGCAATAGTAGCTGCTACAACTATTACCTTGTGCACACTGCTACTATGCAACAACGACTGCTAAGTGATGTTATGTAATAGCAATGTTATGTAACTGCATAGTAGCTGTCCAACAGCTATGTAGGTCTATGCAGCTCCTCTGTAGCCACAAGCAAGGGGTGACGCAGTCACCCTCCTTGCCATGCTAACTCTACGTGAGTCGAGAAATAGAAAAAAGGGTCAGCTTCACTANCGACTGCTAAGTGATGTTATGTAATAGCAATGTTATGTAACTGCATAGTAGCTGTCCAACAGCTATGTAGGTCTATGCAGCTCCTCTGTAGCCACAAGCAAGGGGTGACGCAGTCACCCTCCTTGCCATGCTAACTCTACGTGAGTCGAGAAATAGAAAAAAGGGTCAGCTTCACTAGCATTGAATACATCACTGTTTTTACGACAACATTTCTTACGTCAGTGTAAAAACACTGATATCATCGTTACCAATGCTGATGTTACAGCACATTGGGTCAAAATATCATTTCTTTCCAGAGTTGCAACTCCCTGAGCAATATTCAGAGTCCTTGATTATAGCAAGCTTTACTCTCAGATCTATAACGAGCGACCACATGGTGCCCGGTGATGATAAAAGAAAGGAGTGGAGCAATTCCCTTGGCTTCAGATCCCTTTAAGGCTCAATTAGCCCACACACTCAGGCAACAGACGAGCTACAACAAGCGTAAGATGAGATTTGACACCATTGGTAGGAGCAGTTCACCACTCTCTGAGACATATAGGCCTTGCTGCGAAGGCTATGAACTGGATGTGTATCGTGGGAGAAGCCAACCACATCCGCTGGCTTTGCCAAGTTGCAGGATGTATCTTATGAGGAGGATCCCGACGAGGAGGAAATAGATACACGGACACATGAGATTCATAAGCAGCTGTATTGCCTAAACCTTGACCCATAACGCACATTCGTGGGAGCATCAGTGGCACTAGCACGTCAGACCCCCTCGAGAGGGGTGAATTGCCTCTCCTTTGATGGGCTATCCATCCCACAACCACTCGTCCTAGTGCGTGAGGTTGTCCTCCACACAGAGCGGTGACCAAAGGACTTCGAGACCTTGCCACCCCATCACAATAGTGATGCTAGGTTTGGCTGTTGGGAGGTAATCTTCCATGTGTGGGCTGAAGCAGAAGGGATGTGGCTTATTACATGAGCTAGTACCAAACCGTTGATGTCTACCAGACTCAATAAGCAGTAAGTGTCATGCGTGATCTGCTCTACAATGTTCCTAAAGTGATGGCTGCGGACTTTTGTCCTTTCCTTGGCACACCTGGAATGCGAGACGTGGCCATCCCTTGTCGTGGGTGGACGTTGGCCCTCACCTTGTTCACTATAAAGGCACACGCAACAGGGATTGCTCTCCTTAGGGAGTTCCACTCCCTCAGCTAGGTAAATTCACAGTTGACAACAACATACTGATGCTGTGATGTGCATTTACAACCAGTCAAGCACTGATGGAGGGTCCCAGCTCTGAGCGTTTGGCATCATCATGCTCGGTGCACACAAGAAATACATTGGCCTCTCTACATTATTCTATCTACCCACAGTAGAGGAGCTATTTGAGTCCCTTGAGCTCCTTACTTGGGTCCATGAATACTATCTCTGCCGGATGGGGGCCAAGGAGGCTACTCAGGTACATAATGCAAGCTCCTTGGTAGCAGTGAGACTGCATCTCTGACAACCCATCTCACTCTCACCTCCTCTGCCTCCACTTCCTCTTCCTTCAACCCCACCCACAGCAGCTAAGGGCTTAGTCACCACCACACAGGGCAAGAAGGGGATAAAAAAATATTCCAAGGGGCATCGGATTCAATAGTAATCGCAGTAGCCAGAAAACAGTAGCAGTGGAACTGCCACAAAAATTGGCGTGGCACTCATTGCTACACAGAGTGCCACCAGTCCATGGACTTGAGCATTGTCAAACGTGGCCTCTAGGCTACACACGGCTGGCGGACGTCTCATGCTTGGATGATACCATTCAAGTAGGTCACACGGTGACCATGATTGCAGCCAAATTTTCTTCCACTCCAGGTGACACCTTAGGCATGGATCCTCAAGACTGTACAATTGTGGAGCTTTGTTAGCTAATGGCACATTGCACTCATGGAGGTACGAGCATTCTATAACAACGGGATGGTTCTTATATAACTTGTCCCATTCTGTCTGTTGTCCATGTAGATGCTCATGGAGGAGATGAGTCAGCTTGGAATGGACCTGAAAGTACCATGTGCCTTGACAAGTCATATGTCTATACTTTTTGTCCTTGTCACGAGTACTCTGTCGAGCAACTAGCAGAGGTACAATGTTCTGTGGCACATTTTTCACTGTCAACAATAGGTTGTGAGGCGACAAGCACCTGGATCCATGGCTATGCCTTCACATGACCTATTGTCGAAGTGATTTTTCATCCTCGAGCTTGTTGCATCTGTTCGGTCTGTTTGCACAAGGTCCGGTCGTGTGTTGCCTGGTCCAATTAGTCGGGGTAGTTTGGTTTGATGGTCGGTCTGGCCCCTTGTACATTTCTGATGTACTCTTTGTCCCTACTCTTAAGCTAATACTGCTCTCTATAAGTTGATGCACAAGGATAGATCTCACTGCAGCTCACTCTGCCACAAACATTACTCTTGATGCACAAAGAATTATTGTTCATGCATTCTTTGTTGATGACCTGTATCGGGTGTCTCATTGCACTCCCTACACTTCTTCTTCCTCTCTCTCTCTCTCTCTCTCTCTCTCTCTCTTTCAATCTCTCTTGTATATATGTTCATAGGTGGCAATCTCTCTCCTACAAACCCGGGCTTGCTACATTGCCGCATTTGCCACGTGAGCCCGTCCACTGTCTTCAAGCTCATTCAAACTCAGCCAGCCCTAAGTCTGGGCGAGGATTCCTTCAAGAAGCCACCAAAAACCAATTATCATTTCTATTCCCCGGGTAAGATGCATCATTGTACTTACCCTGATTGCACTTCTTGTACACTGTGTCGACCATAGTTGTTCCTCTCGGACCTCCCTAGCTCCCTCCCAGTTGTGCCCCTCTAAGATCAGGGTTAATGTGTTCTCATCATGATTAATGAGTTCACTCACATGCGGTGGGTCTACAACCTCCACCACAAGAGCAATGCCGCCCTTGAAGTTTGCCTCTCTCTGGTGATGGCTGATCCCCAATCTTGTCACACCCTTAACACATTTTGCTTGGATCATGGTGATGTTCTCATGCGAGATGGACACATTCTTTGGTGAACATGGTGTTTCTCACCAACTCACCTCTCCTATTATACACTAGTAAAACAACATGTCTGAGCGTTGGAAGTGCACCATGGAGGATGTAGTATATGCCATGTGGTTTGAGTGCATTCTTCTACATTCTTTTGCATTTAAGGGCTTCTCCTACATCATGTGGGTCTAGAACCACCTGTCGAATGGTCCATTTCTGGACCATGTCATGTTGTATGGGCTGTGGTTAGACAATCATGCCAATCACCATCTCATTCACATCTAGGGGTTGCTAACCTGCGTGTGGTACACCTCATCTCGGGGTTGCATTTGTGTTTTCCTCAACATATCTCCATGGTCAAAAGACTGGCACTTCCAGGAAACAGCTTGTCATCACATTGTCCAGTCTCGAGATACTCTCTTCTTTTAGGCTCTCACCTACCACAACATGTCCAACATTTTTTCATTAGGATCCAACNCTTCTAGATTCTTTTGCATTTAAGGGCTTCTCCTACATCATGTGGGTCTAGAACCACCTGTCGCATAGTCCATTTTTGGACCATGTCATGTTGTATGGGCTGTGGTTCGACAATCATGCCTATCACCATCTCATTCACATCTAGGGGTTGCTAACCTGCGTGTGGTACACCTCATCTCGGGGTTGCATTTGTGTTTTCCTCAACATATCTCCATGGTCAAAAGACTGGCACTTCCAGGAAACAGCTTGTCATCACATTGTCCAGTCTCGAGATACTCTCTTCTTTTAGGCTCTCACCTACCACAACATGTCCAACATTTTTTCATTAGGATCCAACCACGTTCCAACTTGTGTGGCTTTCCAGCGGATGGAGAAGTCAAGTCCCATGGATGGGTCCATCCAGGCATGTGGTTTTGTCTCCAACTGCTCACCATCCAGCCATCTTGGCTGTGGGTCTCATAGCCTCATTAGTCCCCTCCGGCACCCTTGATCCCGTGCCAGTGTCAGTCCCCTCCGGCATACCTGATCCCGTGCTAGTGTCCATTTTCTCTGGAACACCTAGTATTGGGCCGGTGACAGTACCTCAGGCAGCACCTACTCTGGTGCCTATACCCAGTTCCCAATGTGTACGAGCTAGCACCTGTCCATGATTCTCCTACATCCTCTCCCCTTCTATGTGAGTCCACAACCCCTATGATTTTGGCCCAACCACTTGCTACAGAGCCCTAGGTAGGCACCTCAGCATCGGGCTACTCTCGCAAGCTCGATGGTCATCTCCGGCCATTGGCCTAAAGTGCTCAGTACTCAGGTGACTTGGCACCAGATGCTTGGCTCATAGTGTTAAGAGTGACGAGCCTATCATAGAGACCCTTAGGTAAACTACATTGAGGTGCATGCAGCATGTCTTGTCAACCACGAGTTGGTCCTGTGAGTTCCTGGTCGCTTGTGATGCAGTAGCTGTTATGTCATGGGAAGACTGAGTCTAAAGGTGTATGCTTTGGCCACTTGGAGCTTTTCCTTAATGGAGTCTCATCCATGCATGCTGAAAGAGTTACTCTCCATTGGGGATGCATAGCTGTGATTTTCTGTTAGTAAGGATGAGCTTAGAGCCATCTGTGAGAAAGGTTTCCATGAGCTTGTAAATCTCCTCTTTGAGCGGGAGGCTATTCCGGCCAAGAGAGTCAATTGTAGGAAGGTGAAGCCCAAATGCCCACTAGATTGCTACAAGGTCTGCTTCATGACCAAGGGTTCCTTACAAGGTGTGTATTTCACTCANTGTCTTGTCAACCACGAGTTGGTCCTGTGAGTTCCTGGTCGCTAGTGATGCGGTAGCTGTTATGTCATGGGAAGACTGAGTCTAAAGGTGTATGCTTTGGCCACTTGGAGCTTTTCCTTAATGGAGTCTCATCCATGCATGCTGAAAGAGGTACTCTCCATTGGGGATGCATAGCTGTGATGTGCTGTTAGTAAGGATGAGCTTAGAGCCATCTGTGAGAAAGGTTTCCATGAGCTTGTAAATCTCCTCTTTGAGCGGGAGGCTATTCCGGCCAAGAGAGTCAATTGTAGGAAGGTGAAGCCCAAATGCCCACTAGATTGCTACAAGGTCTGCTTCATGACCAAGGGTTCCTTACAAGGTGTGTATTTCACTCACAGCTGACCGTATGACCACCGCTTGTGCCCTTCTCGCGGTTCTTGCTCACCAACAGCTATGTAGGAGCTCCACCAGATGGACATGAATAACGTGTTCCTCCATGGTACTCTAAAAGACGGGATATACATGGCATAGCCACTAGGTTTTGAGGTTGGTGACAACGTCTGGCACTTCTACAAGGCCTTGTATGACGTGAAGTTGTCATCCAGGTGCTAGAATCTAGAGATCATTGGCACACAGACATGTGTCGGCTATGTGTTGAGTTACGCTGAAGCGTCCCTCTCTTTCAGTCCAATAGCTGAGAGATTCACCACCATCCTGTTCTATGTGTATGGCATCATAATCACGTCTCCTTCAATGGAGACCGTGAAGAAGGCCAAGGCACTCCTTCAGGCCCTCTACATGATGAAGAACCTTAAATTTATACCTGTGTTCTTTGGGATGNCTCACCAACAGCTATCTAGGAGCTACACCAGATGGATGTGAATAACGCGTTCCTCCATGGCACTCTAAAATACGAGATCTACATGGCATAGCCACTAGGTTTTGAGGTTGGTGACAACGTCTGGCACTTCTACAAGGCCTTGTATGACGTGAAGTTGTCATCCAGGTGCTAGAATCTAGAGATCATTGGCACACGGACATGTGTCGGCTATGTGTTGAGTTACGCTGAAGCGTCCCTCTCTTTCAGTCCAATAGCTGAGAGATTCACCACCATCCTGTTCTATGTGTATGGCATCATAATCACGTCTCCTTCAATGGAGACTGTGAAGGAGGCCAAGGCACTCCTTCAGGCCCTCTACATGATGAAGAATCTTAAACTTGTACCTGTGTTCTTTGGGATGGAGATCATACGTGGTTGTCACCGGCAGACACTTTTGGTGTATAAGACATGTTACGCATGCATTGTGGGGGACTAGTTTGCTAACCTCATTGGTACACTTCCCATAGTCTCCACACCCTTCACAACTGATGGGCACAAAGCCTTGAAGTTGGATGATCCAGTGCACCTGAGGGATATAATGGACATGCCAATGTACTTCCCTCCCAAATTGGCTCTCAGGTGTACTTGGCCATGACACCACAACCCGACATTGCCTTCAACTTAAACCTCCCTGCATAGCTCTCACAGTGTCTTCATTTTATAGCCCTTCACACAAATGTGCATGCAGTGAACTACGTGGTTTCCACATTGTACCTCAGATGTTCCTTTTAATGGCAGTGTTTGGTGGTACTTGGCATTTGCAAAGAGAGTGAGTGAGCCTAGAACCCTAACTGGTGCAGTTATCCAGGCTAGGTGTTCATCCTGAGTGGCACAACTGTGTCATAGCACAGTGGCAAGCAGGGATACGTTGCACATAACATAACAAATGTTGATTATTTTGTACCGGGAGCGGTGGTTGCTTAGGCGTTTTGGTTAGAGTTTATGTTTTGTAAGTTGTGTTAGTGTGTACCTGTCATCGTTCTACACTGTGACAACCAAGGTTCTCTTGCCACTGCAAAGAACTCTGGTGAGTTTCATGCACACGTGAAGCACACGGCTGTTGAGCATGACTTACGTGATCCTGTTCAGCGATTGGTGATCTCAGTGATCTAGGTCAACGCAAGCATGCAGTGGGATTAATGACCAAGGCATCGTTGCACAGAAGCTTCATGGTGGCCATTCATTCTATTGTACTTCGACCCTTGCCAGAGGGTGGCTAAGAGTGGAATGTATGAGTATGGACTGTTCAGCATCCCGTTCTACACCTGTGTTAGTTCTCAATGTGTATGGACATGCGTAACATTGGGTCATGGGAGAGTGTTGTGATATGAGTCGTCCCCACCTCTGTACATAGCTTAGTGTGACCATTCAGCCATGTTGATGCTCATGCAGATCCAGTAGGAATTGAAGCATCCATGGTTGGTGATTCCACCAATTATGCAGCTGTCATTCAGGTGCCACGACGTGCCGGGTGCTTGTTGAGATGCTTTGTATGTTTCCTTTTGTTGCTAGAGTTTTCTCAATGGACCGGCTCTTCAGCATGATTTCCATTTCTTGCATCATGTCTTCTTTAACAGGCGTCAGACATGTGTATGTGACCAGTTGTAGCAAAAGGATCAAGATCTTCCACCTCTAGGTCTAGAGAGTGTTGCGGTTGGATGGAAGTGTGTAGATTTATGGAAAAAATAGTCATTTTGGGCCGGATTAAGGAGAAACTGACACTGCCGCATGCGTTACTCGCTTGCGCCATGGCGAGTACGTGCGCTTTGTGCTTATCACTTGCCTTTTCTGTGTGCATTGGTGGACTATTTGAGCTAATGAGACTTTGCGCATCTCCTTAGTCCAACCTTTGTTTGTTTCTTGCACAAGCTTCCTTGTTAGTGTGTCTGCTCTCTCGACAGTGCCACCACATCAATGGCAGCAAGGCTAAGTATGTTTCGAGTAGTTTCTCAGCTTTGGGCTTGTTGGGACATCCCAGGGCCAATCCCTTGTCCTTGAGTTTACGTCACCTGTTCTCTCCTTGGCTGGTCTAACGTTTTGCTAGGGGTAATTTGCCAAAGTCTTGATGGATTAACCCTGTTCTTAGGCCAGTTTTGCATGGTTTATGGTTCCATGTACATTCCAGATCCATGGCAGGAATTCACATTCAAGGAAGCCTCAAACTGCTACCATTTTCGTTGGCTCTGTCCTTACACACACACAGGCACACTCTCTCTATCTCCCTCTATCTCTCTCTCCCCCCCCC
>SZWC01024015.1:16191-32342 GCA_023375785.1 Penium margaritaceum
TCTCTCTCTCCCTCTCTCTCTCTCTCTCTCTCTCTCTCTCTCTATGAATTACACTCTCCCTATACGTCAAACAATCACCCTGGAGGTAATCACCGGGTAAGGAAGGCACAAAACACATTTTTATGTCTAGTGTATTTCTTATTCTTCATTCTTCAAACATTTTGGTGGGAGATGGGCATTTTTAATCTTCCCATTGTTACGACCACTCAAATCTCGTCAAAGATTATCCAACAATAGGAATGGATGGGTATGTACCTGTCATTTGCAATGTATTGCAAGAAAGCCAAGCTGAAAACCATACACAATGATCTCGCTAGAAAGTTATTTGAGAGTCCAGGCTCAATATCTAGGAATCTTTTGTGCTAAGGTAGTAGAGTGGCCTGAGTCGGTCACCTCTGGAGATAAGCAATGCGGAGTTCCAGAACTGACTAATTGATCATTAGGTCGATGTCACAAACCATCAGATGGGGTTGAAAAAATGTGCAGGAACGAAAAATTTTAATCGGATGGAGAATCTATGACGATTGACTATTCATCACGGTCACGACATCAGCCATCGCTGGTGGGTAAGAATATCGCGTCTTTCCCACCACTCGTTCAATTTTCTGTTTTTATAATGGGTCAAAGGGTAATGCAACCTTTGCCGTTTCGCAAAATATGCAGGTGTTATCTGATCCGAGGATGGGTAGTTTTTTTTAAGTTTGCAAGTTTCACGCAATGATGATGTCAGCCATCAGCTCCCCATCAACCCTTTTGGTTGATGAGCGCTGATGTGCAGTAACGTGCGCTGACACCCAGGTGTAGCTCTTGCTCACGCTAGGGTTCAGCAGCTGCACAGATCCATCACCATCACGGTCATACACCATCTGTGGTGTCCGGTTTCATGACCAGTTTTGGAGGTTACAGGCTCGCTCGAACATGTCAAATCTTTGGAGCCAACTATGACGGCGGTGAGAGATATGAAACTTTGTGCAGAAATAGATGCCATTAGCCGGCCAACAGCCGGTTTCCTTCGTTGAATTTTCAAGCCCATCAGCGATGGCCTGTGACCCCGGCCTTAGTCCCGGGACATTGACCGGTTCCGACGGTGGCTAGGGCTGACGGAGGTGGCCTTCTACCTCGCTAGAGAGCTATCCTGTTTGCGAGGTGTTTCCGATGTCGCTAACGTTCTCCCTACAGGAAAATTCGAAGTAGTTGGTTACAAAGTAGGGCCACTCTGGTCTCTCGCTGATTAGTTGAAACTAATGGACATTGATGGTGTGGATGTAATTTTGACTCTCTAGTGCATTTGAAGTCTCGTGTTTTTTAACTTTCAACCTGTGCACCTTGGTGCACCTTGCGATGCACATGGAACTTCAGATTTGCGGTTTTATATCTAGAAAAACCATTAACACTGACCAAATAGTCACAATACTAGTCAAACCAGCCATTCAACACACAACGCTGACATCACTACCAGTCCAACTATTCAAATGGATTTGCGCGTGCGTATGACTCATTATTCCATCGTGCAATCTTATAGTTTGAAGTAATAACTGGCTCAGTTAGTTTTGGAGGTAGAATAGTCAAGATATCCACACGCCTGGAGGGTTGAGGCTCCCATATCCACGAGCAAAACTTCATTTCTGTCACATCCAAAGCACAAGGTATCTGGTCTTGCTTGCCATCCTTTATCGGCGACATACGTCACTGATCAAGCATGACAAGGAGGGTCATGTGACTGTCGCTTGATTGTGACTCTTGCTCCCTAATGAGATTGCGATCGAGCGATGACCTTCTTTTTATTTAGAATTTTACATGTTTTGCGGGCGCCTAGCCCGTACAAAGTATGAAACCCTTCATCGCAGTAGGAGGTTTACGTGTAGACGAAGAGGAAAAAGAAGCGTCATCGCTCATTCGCGATTGAGCAAAAATGCCAATTTTAAAATTTCAGATGTCTTCTTAGCACATAACCCCCCCATTATTCAATAAAAATACTTTTAAACCCAACCAGGAAGGACATTCAAGGTTGATGGTTTCATTTTTGCGTGGACACCTGTTGGGCCACTTCATAATGGGGCCCAACAGGCTGTTACATCCCTGACGTACACAAGGTCCTCAACTTAGTGAATGTATATTTTTGTCATTACATTCTTAGCCCACAGCGCAAGAACTTTGGGATTTTTACAACGATTGGCCAAGGGCGTTTGGCCACCTTTCATGACCTCCGATGTTCCTTTAAAAGAAGTTTGTGAAAAATTTGACCACATTCCAGAATGGTCAAATGAAGTGTTGCAAACCATATCGATGTTTCAATACTATTCGGTGAACTTCTCGAGGGTGCTATGATTTTACAAACATGTGCCTTGATATTCTCAAAGCCCTTAAGACTTCTCGACAGAGATTCTCAAAACGGCCATCCATGACATCACCCCGCACACGTCGCTGGACTCGAGCACCGAGGACCCAATATATATCTCATTATAAATCTTGTTATTGTACACCTGAGTTATACTCACTTAACATTTGTTATCAAAGTAAACTTACTATTTTTGGGTCTAGTGGGTGTGGAGGCACCCCCAAGGATGCCTAGCTCTCACTGAAGCATGCTACCAGTGTTTGGACAGCCAATGGACACCAATGGTAAAGAGTTTGGTGCACAAGNTTATAAATCTTGTTATTGTACACCTGAGTTATACTCACTTAACATTTGTTATCAAAGTAAACTTACTATTTTTGGGTCTAGTGGGTGTGGAGGCACCCCCAAGGATGCCTAGCTCTCACTGAAGCATGCTACCAGTGTTTGGACAGCCAATGGACACCAATGGTGAAGAGTGTGGAGCACAAGGATCACGGACAAGAGTGGGCAGAAATCTTTGCATTCAGTAGAACTGAATTTAAACACGTTTTTGTTACTTAGCATAATTATATTACATTAGATCCTTATAGCCTGTGATCTAAGCTTTCCAATGCATCCAGGCAGGCCCAAAACGGAGCAGTAGAGCCCCTGCTACAGCCGTCAAAGCAACCCTTGGTGGAGCCGCCCACCTTGCCTTGCACGCTAGGCAACGGGAGGCGCTTCGACGATGGCCCGTCGAAGTGCCTTTCCTCGCCCAGAAGTTAAGGAGAAGTTCATCCTGGTCAAGGAGGTCCTTATGGTTACCTCATTCATGCCCCTCGTGCATTTGAAGCTCATTGGGAACGAAGTCGGATCACTGGCGGTGGATTCTCCCGCCACCCATGGCGGGTACCAGATTCCACCCGTCTAACACCCGATTTTTGGGGCTAGGCTAACTTTCTGACTACTCACTCAAAGCGAGAAATTCAAAGCTCGATCCTGCATCGAAAAATCCAAGAAATCCAAATCTAAAGTCAGATCAGGTTTTTGAATCACTCCTCAGTGGTCAAACCAGGGACTGCGATGAACGGCACTCATGGCAAGGGGCACACCTTGTCAACAATCTCCCCCTTGCACTGCAGCGTTGATGCCCTTTCCTTGGAACCTGTAGCGACGTGGCTCTCAATGCAAGTGTATTGCCTCTCAAGGAGATAAGCTTGACGTTGCNACTACTCACTCAAAGCGAGAAATTCAAAGCTCGATCCTGCATCGAAAAATCCAAGAAATCCAAATCTAAAGTCAGATCAGGTTTTTGAATCACTCCACAGTGGTCGAACCAGGGACTGCGATGAACGGCACTCATGGCAAGGGGCACACCTTGTCAACAATCTCCCCCTTGCACTGCAGCGTTGATGCCCTTTCCTTGGAACCTGTAGCGACGTGGCTCTCAATGCAAGTGTATTGCCTCTCAAGGAGATAAGCTTGACGTTGCTTAACTCAATCATGCCACCAGAAATGTGGAGCGACTTCACACGTGCTGCCCTCACTTGCTTTGGAAACTAGAATATGCCTTATCAATAGTCCAGCGTTGTGGAGTACCAGGTATATGCTGGGTTTCCACAAAACTGTCACCAGTAGCAACCTTGTCCCGGAAAAACTCTAATTCTACTACGACAACCTAAAACGAGAAATTCAGTGAGCAATTGCCATTTTCGGCATCAAGGAAATCCTTCCACGGATGATCGCAGCAGATGACCACATCGATAGCGCCAACTGCAACACTCCGATACAATAATCCAACGGCTGGCGACCCCAAAGTCACAATTAGTGCTGTAGCGGAAGGACTTCCTCATTGACGCAAACCTTGTCTCATATGCATGTAGACACCGTTGATCAATGCCATCAACGGCTCTATTAGAGTTATGGGAAGCCGGGCCATGCCTCGTGTGACTGTCGGAAACGACATCAACAGACCAGGAAAGGGTGGGATGTCGCAGAGAAGAAATGAGGACTCATGAAAAGACAAAGGACAGGAGTAGAAAAAAAGGATCCCGTCCGATCAGAAGACTCTGTGCTGACTGAAAACCAATCCAAGAAGCTCACATCACCGTAGAGCAGGGATCCAAAGATCACAAAGTTCAACGGGGAGTACAAGAGCGACCAATTGGTGGTCCTGTTACGAGTTCAATCGAGGGGTCATGAAAGCCGCTGAATGGTACCGCTGCAGCTAGATGGAGGAGCTTCTCTTCTTTTCCAGTAACAAACTGGGAGACCAAAGAAGGAGCTTTTGAAGGTGAAACAGTTGAAGACGACTGTAGATCCATCACATTTGTGAACTATTCTGACTATGAATTGGAGATCTTTGCGGTGTAACAGTCCGCATAACTTGCCCAATGAGTAACCATGAAATCATCCTCAGGTGAGATTTCCTGAACCGACACGATCTGCAGGTACACTGAAGCACCAGATTGGTCTACATAAAAATAATTGACATAAAATGGAACTTGTCTCTAGTAGAGAAACCCATGATGAAACGACAGTAATGGGAAGCAAGAGAGGTGGAAGCAGTACAGGAATATATGCCAATGAATAAACACCAACCAATATCCTTGGGTGTGGCCAAGAGGTACCTGAAGTATGGAGCTTAAGCATGGCTAGTTCACGTGGCAGGAAGGGAGGCAGAAGAAATCACAGCTGCCAAGGCGACGATACCGGACTTGACACGTTAGATTTTTGCAGTTGTACTGGAGGAGTTTGTAACAGTCACCGAGGAGTCTAAAGGAATTGTTCCCGTCAAAATGCATTGGGAGCTACCTCCGCAGCCAGAAATAAACCACTAGATAGATGTGAAGTTGGACAACGGACCTATTAGATGAGCCATCATGAGTTGACCAAAGTCAAGAAGCAGCTAGACTAGATGGTTGGTCAGGGGTTCATCAAGCATTCCACGTCACCATACACGGCACCTCTACCTTTCTTGAAAAANAAAATAATTGACAGAAAATGGAACTTGTCTCTAGTAGAGAAACCCATGATGAAACGAAAGTAATGGGAAGCAAGAGAGGTGGAAGCAGTACAGGAATATATGCCAATGAATAAACACCAACCAATATCCTTGGGTGTGGCCAAGAGGTACCTGAAGTATGGAGCTTAAGCATGGCTAGTTCACGTGGCAGGAAGGGAGGCAGAAGAAATCACAGCTGCCAAGGCGACGATACCGGACTTGACATGTTAGATTTTTGCAGTAGTACTGGAGGAGTTTGTAACAGTCACCGAGGAGTCTAAAGGAATTGTTCCCGTCAAAATGCATTGGGAGCTACCTCCGCAGCCAGAAATAAACCACTAGATAGATGTGAAGTTGGACAACGGACCTATTAGATGAGCCATCATGAGTTGACCAAAGTCAAGAAGCAGCTAGACTAGATGGTTGGTCAGGGGTTCATCAAGCATTCCACGTCACCATACACGGCACCTCTACCTTTCTTGAAAAATAAAATGATAGAGATGCAGATGTGTTTGGACTAGAGATTGTTGAACGACATCACCATCAAGAGCCGCTCCTCTCTTTTGCAAGCAAACAAACTTCTTGACTAAATCCATATAACTGAAATTTAAATGGCTATCATCAGATCAGCATATCTGAAAAGGACGTTGAGAAGACATCAGTTTGTACCAGATATGGGCACGTTGAGTTCACAATTATGCTGTTTGGACTCACAAATGCCCCCGCAATATCCATGGTAGCGATAAACAACATTTTCCATCCATACATTGATGACTTTGACATCATGTATCTTGATAACATCCTGATGTACAACCGCATCCTAAATTTGAGCTACCCAAGTTCAAACATCAACTTGACAAGATGCTCAAGAAAGGCTTCCATCTATGTCACCATGCCTTACACTATTAGTTTTTGTAAAAAAATAAACCGGTGAAATGTGGATTTGTTTGGATTATTGAGGATTGAAAAATATCACCATAAAGAACCACCACCATTTTCCACAACTAGACCATCCTTTTGACCAGCTACAAGGAGCAAGGAACATCACCAAGGCAAATCTTTAGAGAGGATACTACCTTGTCCACAAACCTGACAAGGATAACAAGGAGAAATTTTCTCGGAACCAATATGGGCATTGCGAGTTCAAGGTTAAAGTGTCCAGACTCACAAACACCACTCTGACTTTTGTAACAACAATACATAACACTTTCAAGATGTACCTGAAATACTTCTTCCTTATGTATATCAACAACCTCTTGGTACACAACATCACTATACAAGATCACAGTGGAAATTGTCAATTTTTAATTGACGTTTTAAGAGAGAAAATTTAGAATTAAATATCAAAAGATGAATTTGTTACTATTTAATCAAGTTTTTAGATCATATCATCATTGGTGAATGCGTCACCATGGACATGCCATTGACGCTAGTCTGCGGACATTGACTTATGTTTGGGACCTCCAACAAATTATGGGGTCCTATAAGTACCACCATGGAACATGATTTTGTTAGATCTTCATTGTCTCTGTTTTGTCTTATTGAAAACATCAAAGAATGGAACTATGTGACAAACAAGAAGAAGTGTTCATTTCCTTGAAAATATAACTAGCCTAAGTCCAAGCTTTACAAGTTATAGATCAAGCAATGGACAAAACATGGGAAATAAAATTGTATACCTGAGAATTTGGTCTCACTATTGTAGACTACGATCATGTACATGTCACACAAGAGGTGTAGACATGAGCTGAACTACACGGTGTACAAAAGAGGAGATGTTGGTACCTTTCCATGTATCAAGTCTCAAAATCATGATCCAGGATGTTGATGTTGTATCATCCGCAAACACTACCATACCATGAGTACTAATCAAGAAAAGCATATTTGGTGGATGCTTTTCCTAGATGAACGGAGGTGAGGTGAACATGGTATGGAGCGTGAGAGACTTTTACATTGATAAACGCCCAGACAAAAGCACCAGTAGTTCAATAGATATGATAAAGCCATGTTTTGGTTTCATGCCAAGTATAGGTGATTGTGAATTTCTTTCCGGGTCGTTGCACCAACGGGCAAAGAACCACAATAAGAAACCAGTAGAAAGGTTCTAAAAACACCATTCCAAGTTTTTATTGCTTTGATGATTAAAATTATGCTTTATCTTGCTCAAAGATTCATCATGGTTGGAAATTATTAAACCCATCAAAGGAAACGTCTACAAAAATTGTGATGTCTACCAGTGATACAGAGAAAGTCTGAGGTAACTACTTGGTTTACTACACCCACTACTAGTGTAAATGAATCCATGTTATCCACGTCCATGACATGTTGATGGAATTTTTGACATGTTTTCCCGGTACACGACATGAATTTATGTAGTACTTTTTGTGGTTAACCGCTTTCCCAAAATGGAAAAATCTATCCCNCAAAGTATACCTTTCACTTCTTACAAATACTCAAATAACCCCATTCCCGTTAGAAGTTACAAGCCCCGTTTTCAATTGTGAACCACCTCACTTCCAACCGTCTTAACAATTGGTATCAGAGCGCATCAGCTTGGGCGAGGCACAAGACTATTTGTAGAATGATTCAAGACTCGCACGTGTCTTCGAACACATATCCACCAACGAGAAGTTTGCAGACCTCGCGACAAAGTCGGCGCACGGAGCGAGCGTATCCAGCGACAGCATCGGTAACCGGCAAAGACAAAGACGATGGCCGAGGCCACCCTGCAAATGACCTTCAGCCTTATCGAGGGGGATGGATGGATGAAAGCTGGCACCTCGACTGGCATGACCAAGCCGCAATCTGGCATGCCTGGCATGCCAAGTCNGTCTACAAAAATTGTGATGTCTACCAGTGATACAGAGAAAGTCTGAGGTAACTACTTGGTTTACTACACCCACTACTAGTGTAAATGAATCCATGTTATCCACGTCCATGACATGTTGATGGAATTTTTGACATGTTTTCCCGGTACACGACATGAGTTTATGTAGTACTTTTTGTGGTTAACCGCTTTCCCAAAATGGAAAAATCTATCCCTAGAACAATTGTGACCACTAAAAGTACAACATGAATATTCTCCAACCACGTTATATGGCTACACCAAGCACCTCACACTACAAAAATAAATAGGGATTTTATGTCCATNACCAGTGATACAGAGAAAGTCTGAGGTAACTACTTGGTTTACTACACCCACTACTAGTGTAAATGAATCCATGTTATCCACGTCCATGACATGTTGATGGAATTTTTGACATGTTTTCCCGGTACACGACATGAATTTATGTAGTACTTTTTGTGGTTAACCGCTTTCCCAAAATGGAAAAATCTATCCCTAGAACAATTGTGACCACTAAAAGTACAACATGAATATTCTCCAACCACGTTATATGGCTACACCAAGCACCTCACACTACAAAAATAAATAGGGATTTTATGTCCATGACAAGATTCTTGTGGGAACACATGAATCAACATAAGTGTTGAGCCCTGCATGCACAGTAGGGATGTGCATGCCTACTGATCAAGATTAGCCAATAGTCATTATTCAACGCAACTATGCAATGATAAGCCTAGACAGTTTGGAGCTACTCTTATGCCGATGCATACACAGGGCCAAACCCTTGAATCGGCCTAATTTTGGCTCCACAGCTTCCGACCTACATTGCGACTTAGTTGCCGCAACGTTTTCCACGCTAGGACGGAATTCTCCGAAATACCCCGGAATCCTCGCGCGATGACGACCACTTTTCAGGCCACCTCCGGAACTCACCAAAACACACTCTCAATGTCCCTTGACGTCTCGAGTCTACGGATGGAGTTTCCAAGAATGACTTAAAAACCTCGCAAACCAAGAATTCGTACTCAAAGCCCCCCCCCCTTGAATCGACGGGGAGTTTCTCGAATGAACAAACCAAAATGCGGTTTCGCGTCAGGCGAACTGCGAGATCACCAAACGGCTCGATTGAGCCTCTTTCCTCGTGCACTCTCCATTTGTATATACATCACCGAGTTTTGGCATTGACAATAACAAAGTATACCTTTCACTTCTTACAAATACTCAAATAACCCCATTCCCGTTAGAAGTTACAAGCCCCGTTTTCAATTGTGAACCACCTCACTTCCAACCGTCTTAACAATTGGTATCAGAGCGCATCAGCTTGGGCGAGGCACAAGACTATTTGTAGAATGATTCAAGACTCGCACGTGTCTTCNAACACATATCCACCAACGAGAAGTTTGCAGACCTCGCGACAAAGTCGGCGCACGGAGCGAGCGTATCCAGCGACAGCATCGGTAACCGGCAAAGACAAAGACGATGGCCGAGGCCACCCTGCAAATGACCTTCAGCCTTATCGAGGGGGATGGATGGATGAAAGCTGGCACCTCGACTGGCATGACCAAGCCGCAATCTGGCATGCCTGGCATGCCAAGTCCACCTGCAACACCGACCAATACAACTCCATCGTCGACACGAGACAAAAGCACGGAACTGACTGGCCGGCTGGGGTGGATGGAAGCGTTTCAACGAACGCTTGTCGAACAAATGCAGCAATATGCCACCAAAATCCATGACTCAAAAGGACAAGAAGCGGTACTCGCCGATCGACTCCACATTGGCGGGTCCTCAATTAGTCCAAGAATTCATGAGCCGTTCGATCTAGCAAATTCCAAGGGACCGATGGTCAGGATCTTCTTGACGAGTTTGGAGGTACACTTCACCGCTGCTGGGGTTCACTCCGAAAAACACAAGATGATCCTCGCAGCCTCGATTTTACAGGGCATGACTTTTAGTTGGTGGGTCAATCTCATGGCCATCCAACGGCAGAAGGCAGCCAAAGGCGCTAATCCAATGGCTACCACATCGTCGGCACCAGGCATACTATCTCTCTAGCGGGTTCATCCAACACAGAAGTTATCAATAACACCCCCGTCCAACTGGCGCAAGTTCACTCAGGCACTTGTCGCCCACTTTGGCAAGCTGAATGAGAAAACAAAGGCTCGCTACCGGCTGAATCAGCTTTCCAACGTGGCAGAGTACACGCGCCGTTTTCACAAAATCATCACCGATAGCAGGCTCGCAAAGGATGAGCTCTGTTTTCACTACAACAATGGCCTCAAGAGAGATGTTTGCAGAGCGCTCACGATTTACGACATCACCAAGCATTTGCCGCAGATCATCGCAGCCGCTAAACGCATCCACTACGCAGATTTCAACTCAAAGTTCAACGAATCCTATGGCTGGTGCCCAAAACATCAACCGCAGCAGAGCAGCGGGCATCGGTCCCAGAATTCAGATAACTCAACCCCAATGAAAGTCAACCCTGTTGAGCAAAAAGGAGATAAACAGACCTGCTACAGCTGCGGAAAAACCAGGCACATCACAAGGAACTGCTCCAGGCGGAAGGGGGGGGGGAAGCAGCAGGGAAAGAAAAAAAAAGGAGGAGAGGAGTCGAGAAACGACCAAGGGTAGAGTAAACGGCAAAACTCCTACCCCCGCTGAAAAACGTGTGCAGAATAATTGCCCACCCAAAGGGCTACGATTGCCTAATGCAGGGGTCCCGGAGATCCAAAAAATTGACGAGGGATATGAGGACGACTTGCCTGCGATACTGCTGAGAGTACAAGCGAGGGGTTGTAAAAGACAAAAAACTTTGTTGGCATTACTTGGTGGAGGTGCATCTCACAGTTTTGTATCTGATCAACTGGTTGCAAATATGGGTTTGAAGGATGAACCAGGAGCTTTTGAAGGAAAAACCGTTTTTCGCAGCCATCAACTGAAGCAGCCAGTATGACTCCAGATTGGGGATCTGCAGGACATAGCTAACTGGAAATCTTGCCCAATGAGCGACTTCAAGATGATCCTTGGGCAAGATTTCCTGTACCAACAGAATCCGCAAGTCGACTGGAGCAGCAGTGCTGTCTAGATCGAACGCAATGGACAGCAGATTTTCCTGCCGCTCGTTCCACAACCAAAATCTGGCCGATGCGCGACAATCGACATGACCGTGGCAGAAGTGAATGCATGCGTGCAACGACCACCAGCTACGCCGATCTCACTCAACGTGGCAAAAAAATACCTGAGGAGAGGGGCCTCGGCGTGGTTGGTCCACGTCGATTTGAGCAGCACAAGCAACAAATCGGTCGCCGCAGCTGACGCATTAGCCTCATCAGCCTCATTGGCATCAAAGTTTGCAAACAAACCAGAGGAGTTTGTCCCACTTGTAAAGGAATTTGAAGGGGTGTTCCCCGACAAACTGCCAAGCAAACTCCCTCCAAAATGCGACGTCGACCACCAAATTGAGCTCCAACCCGGCAGGAGACCAACTGTGAAGGGGACTTACCGGATGAGTGATCATGAACTCACAGAGCTCAAGTGGCAGCTGGACGACATGCTCACTCAGGGGTTCATCCGACCGTCCATTTTCCCAAACACCGCACTCGTATTGTTCGTAAAAAAAAAACTGGCAAAATGAGGATGTGCCTAGTTTACCGGGTGTTGAACAACATCACAATCAAGAACCGCTACCCTCTACCTCGAGCGGACGAGCTTTTTGACCAAATACATGGAGTAAGAATTTTCAGTAAAATTGATCTACGGGACGGCTAACACCAAATTCGCATCCCCAACGAGGCTGTTGCGAAAACTGCTTTTCAAACATGTTACGGGCACTTTGAGTTCACGGTTATGCCATTTGGACTCACAAACTCCCCTACAAGGTTCATGACAGCGACGAACAATATCTTTTGCCCATACCTTGATAATTTTGTCATGGTATACCTCGATAACATCCTCGTGTACAGCCGAACCCCAGAGGAGCATCGACAACACCTTCGACATGTGCTCAGGATCCCCCAACGGGAGAAATTCTATGGGAAACTCTCAAAATGTGACTTCGGTCAACGCTCAATCAAGTTTTTTTGTCACATCATCGGTGGTGGACAGATATCCGTGGACCCAAAAAAGATATCCACGGTGGTGGATTGGCCAACTCCAACAAAATTACGCGACAGACACATTTTTCTTGGATTTTGCAACTATTATCAGATGTTTGTAAAGGATTATGCCCAAGTGTCGGCACCTCCTTCTGATCTTACCTGCAAATACTACGAGTGGAATTGGGGAGATAGCAAACAATAATCTTTTATGTCTTTACGTAAAGCTCTGACTTTGGCACCAACCCTTCGATTGACAGATCTAACAGCAGACTACATCATGGCCACCAATGCCTTCCATCATGCAATCGGGGCCGTCCTCCTACAAGAAAACGGTGGAGGAGAACAACCCATCGCGTACATGTCGTGGAAACTTCACAGAGCAGAGCTAAACTATGNACATGTGCTCAGGATCCCCCAACGGGAGAAATTCTATGGGAAACTCTCAAAATGTGACTTCGGTCAACGCTCAATCAAGTTTTTTTGTCACATCATCGGTGGTGGACAGATATCCGTGGACCCAAAAAAGATATCCACGGTGGTGGATTGGCCAACTCCAACAAAATTACGCGACAGACACGTTTTTCTTGGATTTTGCAACTATTATCAGATGTTTGTACAGGATTATGCCCAAGTGTCGGCACCTCCTTCTGATCTTACCTGCAAATACTACGAGTGGAATTGGGGAGATAGCAAACAATAATCTTTTATGTCTTTACGTAAAGCTCTGACTTTGGCGCCAACCCTTCGATTGACAGATCTAACAGCAGACTACATCATGGCCACCAATGCCTTCCATCATGCAATCGGGGCCGTCCTCCTACAAGAAAACGGTGGAGGAGAACAACCCATCGCGTACATGTCGTGGAAACTTCACAGAGCAGAGCTAAACTATGTCATCCATGGGAAAGAAATGATCGCGGTTATCCATGCCTTCAAAACGTCGTGCTGTTATTTGGAGTGCCGCAAATGTGTGGTTCGAACGGACCACCATGCCCTCAAGTACCTAAAAACACGCCCAAACCTCAGCCAAAGACAAAATCGATGGATGGAATTCATCGAGTCCAACTTCGACTACGAAATTGAACATCGGCCTAAGAAGAAAAATCCAGCGGACTCGCTGAGCTGCTGGCCCGATCTCACGGAGGTCAACGCACTACAAATTCAACAGACCCGTACGTGGCAAAGTTATTCACATGTGGCTACGAGGACCACTCAGCCTAGAACACAACAAAGTTCCGCTTTGCAGGCTCCTATTGGTACAGAAAGCAAAAGAATCAAGTCGTCGTACCCAAAGGTAAGGAGCTACGACGCATGCTTCTCAAAGAGTGCCAAGACACCGGTCGAGGAGGCCACTTTGGAGCCGGCAAGACATCAAGAAAGCTTGCAAAGCACTATTGGTGGGACAGAATTGGAGTTGACGTCGCAAAATTCTACAAAAGCTACGACCCTTTGTCAGTGACACAAGAGTCGACGCACCAAACCCCTTGGACTTCTACAACCACTAGCAATACGAGAGAAACCGCGGACCGACATCTCCATGGATTTTGTGACTGGTTTACAAGTCACACCACAGGGGTTTGACGCTTTACTTGTCGTCATCGACAGGTTCTCAAAGATGGCGCACTTCATTCCGACCACTACGGATGTAACCGCCAAAGGAGCAGTGCGACTATTTNCTCAATCTCGTGAGCCACATCCTAACCGTTGGTCCCTCTAAGTTAATAAGATGAACTAGTTCAAGGAGTGCCAGTCAAATTCGAGGTTCACCTGAAGTTTGAAGACTTGCCTTAGTGTGCACTGCTTCCTATACACAAATCAGTTCTATCTCCTCAACTTTAGTGTTCAGTTGCTGGAGAATATGGGCATTGAGGCTCCTGAGTTTCAAAGGCTTCAAATACCAGTCTTCGTTGATGAAGGCCTATTGGTTGGTGTTTCCTCTTGTGTGAGGTGTTGTGGATAATGGTGGGAAAGGATGGTTCATTGAGCCCGAGGGATCCGTCAGCGAGTTGGCCATTGAGGTCATTAATGCTGTGCCATTCATTGTAATACTTACCATTACTATTAAGTTTCCTTGAATATCATCGTTGTTAATGTGGTATTGATCCCCCATGACCAGAATCTTTGCCTGTTGTTTCCCCTGTTGNCAAGAGTCGACGCACCAAACCCCTTGGACTTCTACAACCACTAGCAATACGAGAGAAACCGCGGACCGACATCTCCATGGATTTTGTGACTGGTTTACAAGTCACACCACAGGGGTTTGACGCTTTACTTGTCGTCATCGACAGGTTCTCAAAGATGGCGCACTTCATTCCGACCACTACGGATGTAACCGCCAAAGGAGCAGTGCGACTATTTCTTGACCAAATCGTCTGACTGCATGGGGTTCCGTAGTCAATCATGAGCGATTGAGATGCACGATTCACCAGCCAGTTTTGACTAAATTTGATGCAGCGGTATGGGATTCGATTTCAACTTTCAACAGCATCCGATCTGCAAACCGATGGACAAACCGAGCGAACTAACTAAATCCTCAAACAACTCCTCTGAACCCTGTGCAAACCTCACGGAACTGACTGGTTAGTCAAGCTGCTAGTAGCCGAGTTTGTATACAATTTNTTCCGACCACTACGGATGTAACCGCCAAAGGAGCAGTGCGACTATTTCTTGACCAAATCGTCTGACTGCATGGGGTTCCGTAGTCAATCATGAGCGATTTAGATGCACGATTCACCAGCCAGTTTTGACTAAATTTGATGCAGCGGTATGGGATTCGATTTCAACTTTCAACAGCATTCGATCTGCAAACCGATGGACAAACCGAGCGAACTAACTAAATCCTCAAACAACTCCTCTGAACCCTGTGCAAACCTCACGGAACTGACTGGTTAGTCAAGCTGCTAGTAGCCGAGTTTGCATACAATTTGGCAACATCTGTCGCAACAAGGAAAACACTGTTCAAGGTGGTTTACAGAGAAAAACCAACCACCCGATTGATATGTAGACCAAGAGCAACATCCCCGCCATCGACACTCATTGGCAAGAAATTTTGGCAATCTGGGACAAAACTCGTAAAACTCTCGCAGAGACAATAGAAGCTATGAAGTGGCAAACTGATAAACATCGACAACCCGAGGATTTCAAAACCAGTGACAGAGTTTTGCTCAACTCCGCAACCGTCAAACTCCGCGGATCGAGCAATCCGAAGCTCAAACCTCGGTGATTAGGGCCTTTTGACATCTTGGAGATGTGTACTCCAGTCGTCGCAATGCTCCGACTACCCGACAACATGCAGATACACCCAGTCTTCTACATCAGCAAACTCCAACGTTACATCGATCCTGCACAAGATTTTCCTAGACTCGTGGCACCTGCTCCGCCACCCATGATCACAGACGGCGACCACGAGTACAAAGTTGAGAAATTCCTTGATCCCCGAAGACGAGGATGCGAAGACTAGTATCTAGTCAAGTGGACGAACAATGACACGGCACACAACAGTTGGGTGCCATATAGCCAACTCTTGGACGTCGATCCTCTCATCGACGGCTACCAAGCCTGACTACGACCACGCGATGGTAACACGCCAGGACGTCGCGGCTAGAGGGGGGGGGGGAAGTGTTACACTGATGGCATACACATGACCAAAACCCAGAAGCGGCCTAATTTTGGCTCCGCCGCTTCTGACCTACATCGTGACTTAGTCGTGGCAACTTTTTCCATGCTCAGAAGGAATTCTCCCAATCACCCCGGAATCCTTGAGCGATGACGACCACTTTTCAGGCCACCTCTGGAACTCGCCGGAACACACTCTCGACACTCCTCGACGTCTTGAGTCTACGGACGTAGTTTCCACGGACGACTTCAACAAAGCTCTCAAACCAA
>SZWC01024017.1:7571-27599 GCA_023375785.1 Penium margaritaceum
TGTGTGTGTGTGTTTGTATGTGTTTGTGTGTGTGTAAGAGAGAGAGAGAGAGAGAGAGAGAGAGAGAGGGAGAGAGAGAGAGATTCAGGTGGAGGGAGGGTGTGGGAAGGACGGGTGGAGGGAGGGGGGGTTGAGAGGGCAGGTGAAGGGAGAAGAAGGGAGGAAGGGCGGGCGGAGGGAGGGGAAGTGGAGAGGGGGTGGGAAAGGGGGGAAGGAAGGGGGAAGGGTGGATGAAGGGAGGGGAGAAACAAGAGGGGGGGAAGGCGGAGGAGGGAGAGGTTGAGAGGATAGAGGGGGGTCAAAAGAGGGGGTGAGAGGGCAGAGGGGGAGGGAGGGTAAGCGGAGAGGAGTGGGGAGTCGAGAGCGGGGGAAAAGGAGTAGAAAAGGGCAGAGGGGAGGGCGGAGGAGGTGGGAACGGCAGGCAGAGGGAGGGGGGGAAGCCGAGAGAGGGGGGGGGAGGGAGACAGGGCGGAAGAAGGCGCAGAGCAGGGCAAAGGGGAGGGCAGAGGGAGGGCTATGCTGAGAAAAGGGGAGGAGGGAGGGGCAGAGGTGGGGGAGAGGGGGAGTGGAGAAAGGAGGGGTGCAAAAGTGGGGGCAAGCGGAGGGGGGGCAGGAGAGGGAAAGGAGGAGGGAGGCGAGAGAGACGGGGGAGGAGACGGAGGAGGGCCAAAGGACAAACGAGAAGGGAGAGGAGCAAGGGATAGAGGGGGGACGGGGGGGAGAGGGGTGGAGGAAGGGAAGCGAGGAGGGAGGGAGGGGGAAAGATGGGGGCCCACAGGGGGCCAAGGCGAAGACGAAGGCGACGACGACGACGCCATGATGGATGGCGGGGTGAGGGCGGCCGAACATCGCAGCCCGAAGCCCCAAGAGGTGGGAGGGGGGTCTGGGCACTTGGCCATGGAAGCAGACCGAGCCGACGGAGCGAGCGTGAAAGCTGGAACGACAAAAGGAGGCCGTGACCTGGCCAGTACGGGATTGGGGGGGAGGGGGATCCACTAACTCTGAAGCTCTGATGCCATATTGAATAGGATGGGTGGAGGGGAGGAATAGGAGGAGGAGGCGGTGGAGAGGAGGCAGCCGCACAATAGAGTTAATGGTGAAGTTGGGAAGTATAAGTGCCGAAACAATGGCAAGTGAGAGACTAGATGGGCGAGACCTCTCACGTGAGGGGACAACCACCTCACCCATCAACAATTCCGATCATAGGCGGACTCGATCCTGACTGCTCGGATTTCCAAAAAATCCTTTTAACAACTTTTTCCTAACAAAGTATCTCACTATTCTCAAACCTACAATGTTTAACACTCTCAGCCATCCTGGCAAATAATCTTGTTGCATTTTGAGCTCAAACTGCTCAGGTCGTCACTTGAACCCGACCCATGATCTCCAAACTTTGGAAATCCATATCTCACTCAAACGGACTCCAAATTCAGTTCCGTAAAGTGCATTGGAACTTGTGAAAAATCCTCTATGCAGCTTTCATGCCAGATGATTTTTGTCGAGAAACCTGTTTTTGTCACTTTCTGGCACCCTCATGTCCATCATCACAAACAGTTAGTCTTGCCTAGGCAGCTCTTGGTGAGCCTGATCAGCTCCCTGAGGGCTGTCCCAGTTTTCATCATGTTGCCTGACTGTTGCAAACAGCATCAACAAGCAAGAAAGGGGGGGGAATTCATAAGGAGTCCGGAAATGGCAAAGGACGGGCATAGACGGTAAGGTTCTTGTGTGATCAGATAATTCCTTGTCAACCGATCGCTCATCAAAGCGGCTCACAACGATGCAGATGAGGATACCTGAGATCACAAAGTTTTATGAGGGGTACAAGGATGGCCAACCGGTGCTATGAGAAAGAGTCACACAATGGTACCAGCACTACAGGATGTTGGAGCTTTTCACAACCTTGTAAGCAACAACATGGTTCAAAAAGTGGATTTGCACACCAAACTAGGAGTATTTGTCAATGGAAAACTGTAAATCCATTGACTTCACGAGCCACTCTGAATTTAAATCAAAGATCTGCACAACGTAATGGTCTTGAGAACTTGCCCCTTGAGCGACCACAAAATCATCCTCCGGTGATTTTTCTTGTACCATCACAATCCGCAGGTGGACTGGATTAGCGGATCAGTCTACATCAGCATCGTTGGCAGAAAATGAGTGACCTATGACACAACAACTGTTATGGGAAGCATTACAGGTAGAAGCATTTAGAGGTAGTTACGCCGGCCAAAAAACACCAGCCGATATCCTTGGACGTGGCCAAGAGGCATCTGTGATGTGGAGCTCAAGGTGTTGCTAGTCTGCGTTGAGATTTGGGAAGCAGAAAGAATCACAGCTGTCTAGGTGACCACATCGGCCTCAACACCTGAGAAGTTCATAGCCGCACTGGAGGAGTTTGTAGCACTTGTCGAGGAGTTCATAAGGGGTTTTCCCCAAAAAAACTGGCTTTAGAGTTACCTCCGCAGCGAAATGTCAATCATAGAAAAGACTTGAATCTGGGCAGCGGACCGACAGTAAAGGGGACCTATGAGATGAGCGATCACGAACAGAGCAAGCCCAAAAATCTGTTGGACGAGATGCTTTGTCAGGGATTCATCAAACCTTCCACATCACCATACAAGGCACCTATGCTTTTTGTGAAAAAGAAAACCATAGAGATATGGATGTGCGTGTACTTCTGAGCATTGAATGACATCACCATCAAGAAAGACTAAAAAAAATTCTTAGAAGCTCTGCGGGGCCCGACTTAATTCTGCTAACACACCGTGACATCATGGCTAACAGAGGAGATGGAAGCGTTACGTCCTTGACGTACATGAGTCCCTAAACTCCATGTGTGGGATTTTTTGTCATTATGTTTCTGGCCCACCGCGCAACGAATTTTGAAACTTGCGCTGAGCGTCCGGGGGCATTTTGGCCACCTATCCCAACCTCTAATGTTCAATTCCAGGAGATTCTGACAACTTTGACCACTTTCCATGACTGTCAAGAGAGGTTTTGTGAACCATATCGATGTCAAGAGAGGTTTTGTGAACCATATCGATGTTTCGATATTTTTCAGTCGACTTCTTGATGACGCTGGAATTTTACAGAACTGCGTCTCAATATTCTTGAAGCACCCTGACTTCTCGGCTGAGCTTCTTGAAGCAGCCACTCATGGCGCGACCTTGCATGCGTCACCCGGCTGATGCTCCCAGGACCTTGCATACGTCTCATTCTGATTATTGTCATTGTGTAAAAGTTCTCCACAGAGTAAAAAAAAAAAAGAATTACTCTTAATAGTTGAGAAGGATATCCATTTTTTCCAAATCCTCAAATCATCTATTGCCCCACACCTCATCCCAATGAATCACCTACATTCCGCTTGGTACAACAACTATGTAATCCAGAATAGGTATGTGTCAGTTACTTTGTTAGAAACTAGTTTGAAACTTTATCTTCTTATTCATTATTCAACTTGAAACTTAATTGTGGTACTTTTCCACTCACAAATCTTGTTTGTGGTAAGTAGCCGTAACATCTACGGGCTTGTTTCTCAGTTTTTTCACAGACGGTTTACAAATCCTCCTTTTAATCTGAAACAAATAGATTCGATCCTTCCTAGCCTGAGAATGTTTTCATGATGCATTATAGGTATGAAACATACTTCTGAAAGTTTTTATTATTGGGAAAAAAAATATCAATCTAGGTCTAATAGATGAAAACATCTGCACAATCAAAAGTAGATATTTGTGCATGAGTTAATCTGGTTTCTTAAGGAGAAAATCAATGCATACGACAATAGCATGATTTTTTCATTTCATTCCATGGACCTATGTGCAGTCTCAATAATTTTGTAAATTTAAGGATAATCTAAAAGGCAAAATCCAAATATGGTTACATAAGAATATTCCAAAACTCTATTTCTGCACACTACGCGTTCAATAGAAACTACACAGAAAGATCCTCAAAAGAGAATTTGATGCCTTTATATAAAAAAGGAAAACTTAGTGATGCATTGATGTTTAAGCCATGTCTCATATCACTACAAAAACGAAGGCTTTAAATGAATAGGTGATACAAAACTTGAAAAAAAAATGCATTATCTACATATTTCTGAAGAGTGTAAACTTTGTGATTTTGAATATGAACGGCAAAATGATTGATGGAAATTTTGGATAAATGATGATGCTTCCATCTTTGAGAAAGGTTTGTAGATAGTCAATTCCTTTCATAAGAGTTTTACCATGCATGAAAACTTTCATAAGGATAGTTGAAAATGAGGATTCCAATATCCTCTATGGATATGATGAAGAATAATACTATCATCTTTTTAGTAAGAGATGGATCAAAATGGATGAATACCTATCATTTTTTACATCTTCTTATAAAATTATGAATAATCATTCCAATTTGTTCATGAAGAACTTTGAATAAGGTGTTAGACAGCATGAAATCAATCACTTAGATGGGCGATCAGTTGGCACAGAGTATTCCGACTGGACAAGAGCCTCCTCGTACACTCTTGCTCATTGTCGTTTTACAACTCCTCACTCTTTTTCTGATTTCCTTCCCTTTTTGGTTTACTAATGTCATTTTCTACGGTCGAGTGAGATATGGCTTGGCTTCCTACAAGTCAAGTAGAGCCGTCGATCACGCTGATAAAAGGCCTCCATTTCCATCAGAGACATGGTTTCCATCCACTGTGACTTTCCTCCACCACAATAAGGGTTATGGCCTTGGGTTCGCTAGCCATTGGATTTGTGCATTGGATTTTTGCAATCAGCGCTGTTGATGTGATCAGCTATAGTGATTGTCTGTGGAATGCTCTCTTGGATGTTGAAGATGACAATTGCTTATGAACATCTTGCTTGAGGCCATTCCTGGAGTAGAAACACAGTTTGTTGGGGGCAATTTCTTTGCCAGTGATGATTTTACAAGAACGCTGAGTGTACTCCGTCATTCTAGACAGCTCACACAGAAGTTGGAGTTTGTACCGTGCATCAGATGTTCCATTGAACTTTTTTAAGAGAGCAAAGGTAGTGCGCACGAAGTCACTCCATGTTTTCGGTGGCATGAGAGAGTCGTGCCACATTAAATGAATGTGCTGAAGATGTTTTACGCTAGCGGACGATAATGTAAGAGCGTTCACGTGAGCTGTTGATCTGGCTCCGCTGGTCCCTAGTGGCTGTTGGGTGGTCTTTAGGTCGGACCACCAACTCAAAGCCGTGCCACACAAAAGCGAGACCGCGAGGTCAACTTTCTTTCTGTCATTGTTGAGCCCAGCAGTGGTGGAGTACAGCTCAAAACTCATCAGCCACATCCTATGTGTCTGTCCCTTCAAGGTTGCGGGATTTAACGGCTCAGGAAGTGCTTGTCCATTCTGGGATTCACTCGAAAGTTGTAATTTTCTCTCAGTAAGTACTGCTCCATGCACATGAGGCATCCAAAGCACCTCCATCTCCATGTTGAGTTGTTGGAGGAGATGTGCGTTGAGGTTCTCATGTCCCGATAACTTATGGTACATGTTTTCTTTACTTTTTGCTTGTCGGCTAGTGCCTCCAATTGTGTTAAGTGTCGTCCCGACAGGCAGCGGCAAAGGCACAAGATTCATCGAGCCAAAGGGATCCATCCCCTGGTTAGCCGTCAGGTTTGCATGTGTTGCGTCATTTACCATAGAGGTTTCTACTGTTCTCTGGTTTAACTGGAGTGTGTAGGTGTTCATACGCTACAAATCCTCCATTCCCACAGTTTTCGTCAAGGACTGTTGCTTGTCCTCCATTGCACTCCCTCTGTTCACCATCATTGTTGCGGTCTGCAATCTTCTGAATGGTGGAGATGCGCTGAGGAATTGTGGGAGGTTGTCGCTAGGTAGTTAATGCGTCAGTTGCTCCTCCGGTGGCGCTGCCCTCACATACCAACTATTACACCAAGAAAAACGTAGGTGATTCTCAGGGATGAGGTATAGGACAAACGACTTTTTGAGAATTTGATGACAACTGTTGAGTGAGTTCATCACATATGTACAGTTTGGAGAATGAGAATGAGGCATAAGTCGGGTCCTCAGCCTTTGGACCAAGGGATGAGTGCGAGGCCACTCCGTGAGTGGCTACTTTGAGAAGCTCAGCCACGAAGTCGAGGGGTTTCGAGAATATCAAGGGGCATCTTCATAAGATTCTACCAATGTCAAGAAGTTGAAAAACCTATGTCAAATCATTGACATAGTTTACGATGCTTCTCTTGACATTTCTGGAAGGTTGTCAAAGTTGTAACCAACTTCTAGAACGGAACACTGGAGGTCTGGGGAGTTGGCCAGAATGCCCTCAGTGAAACAGTGTAAAACTTTGGAGGTCAATGCGTAGTGGTGTATGAATGTAGTGAAAGAAATTTTCACTCGCAGATTTTAGATACTCGTGCACATCAGGGACATAGTATGGAATGTGATCAAAGTTGTGAGAAATATGTGAAACGGAACGACGGAGGTCGTAGAAGTGGGCCAGAATGCCCTCGGCTAAACGGCATACAAATCCTGAAGTCGTCGTATAGTGAGCCATGAATGTAATGACAAAATACCCTCTTTTGGACTTTAGGGACTCGTTTATGTTAGGGAAGTAACAATTCCACCCTCTTTAGCTGTGGCGTCCCAGTGCATTAGTAGACATAGAGCAATGACAATGGTAACAGCCATCAACTAGGTGATTGATGTGTCACAGGTTGTCATAAGGCTCTCAACTGTTGTGCACAGTTTCAAAAGTGTACCACTTGACCAGGTACTCAGTCTTTGTTTTCCACGGCGTCGATGTCCAAGGATATCCTAAATCACATATTCCATATCTCAGTCCACTTGTACGGGAGGTGGTGGTGGAATGTCTTTGCCGGGGAAGCTCTTACTGGGGTCTCAATACTGCTTGAGCTTCTTGATGTGGAAGACAGGATGCATGGCTGTGTTTTCACATAGGCAGAGTCAAAGCAATGACAGGGTTTTGCATTTACTCCATATCAAACGGTCTCAATTACCAGTGTTTGGGTTTTGTTAAGTCCTGTCCTCGGATTTTTATGTTCTCTGACGTAAGGAGGATGTGATTGCCAGCATTGAACACGTCATCGCTACAATGTGGGTCAGACGTTCATCTCATAGCTACTGGTTTCTTCACGAGGGTCTGTCTTGTTTCCTCCCAAATACTTGCAAAGTCCCTATGGTGGATGTCAACTGTGGGGGTGTTGCTTGGACTGCGTAGTCCTACCAGCATGACAAGAAGTTTGCCGCATACCACTTCAAAAGGAGTTTTCCAATTTGCGGAGGAAGTGGTGAAGTTGTATGCGAGTTTGGCTATTGGCAGCTTGGCTGCTCAATGGGTGCCGTGCGGCTCACACAATATGCAGAGAATCATTTTTATCATCTGATTAGTCTGCTTTGCTTACCCATCGGTTTCAAGATGGAATGCCATTGATGGCTGGATCCGACTTCCATAATACGTCATCAATTTGCGCTAAAAATGGCTAGTGAAATTTATGTCTCTGTTGTTGATGATGGTACATGCCACATCGCATAACCATACAATCTGCTCTAAAAACAGCTGTGTTTTTCCTTCTATGGCTACATTGTTCGTCGTCGGGATGAACTGTGATAGTTTAGAAACTTTGTCTACCATGATGAGGATGGCGTCTCAACCCTAACTTGTGGCGGGAAGTCCCATCACAAAGACTATGCTGATATTAACCCACGGCTCCTTGAGAACATGTAGGGGTTGGATTAGAGCGTTTGGTCTCGTGCGACAAGATTTCTTTCCCTAACTAATGTCCCATGATTTGTACAAGGCTGACAAGTCGTTCTACATCTTGGTTCACGAATAGTATCTTGCCAGCTTCTTGAGCGTCCTATCCTGGCCAGTATACATACTGTAACTATGAACCGGGCACTGTGTGCTAGCCTCAACCAGATGGTGTAGGCACCAACCGGCGACAACGGCGACCAAAGGGAGGCCGGTGCACACCTTTCTGGGGTTACAGAAGCGTAGGGTCTTCTTGGGGGAGCAAGGGAACACATGTGGCACAGTGGGAGTGAACTGTACTTGTTATTCAAGTGTCAACATACAAGACTATATGTACATGATGACACATCCTAGGCGACCCAAGGTCCCCGAGCCATACGCGGCCCCGTATAGGCCGGGGATGAGCATTATGACCTTGGAATCACGTAGCTCATCTTCCCAGATTTCCAACACACCACGAATCGCACCATTCTGTGAAAGAACAGCCAAGATATGGCCATTTCCATGAACCACGGCAATCTGCCGCTGGCAGCACCACTAGCGGCGGTGACGGCCGCCCGAAGCGCCCTTTCTGGTAATAACACACCGGGCGCCATTCTGAAGCGCCCTTGGTCCTCCATGATCCTTGACTCATTGACTACCCGGGCCCCAAGGCGCGCTTCAGCCTTGTTGGGTCTTCCGAGGGTCGAGCCTTGGTCTTTGGGGACGATTTCCCGTCACCTTTTTCCCCTCGGCCGGTCCAACCTTTGGCAGGGCGTACCTTCCTCAATTCTGGATGGATCGACCCCGTTCTTGGGTCGATCTCGCACAGTTTTTCCTGTAGATTCTAAATCCAAAGTCAGCTTGTACATTCAAGGAAGCCACAAGCCGTAATCAGTGCTATTGGCACTGTCCGGCTTACACTACCCTCCCCTTTAGGAGCGAGCCGTCCCGGTTCGCTCTTGATATTCCCGGAGGACGGCATTCACCCCGCCAACATTGAAGTTGCGGACAGGCTCCCATGAGTTTTGGGCTGCGTTGTAGCCCGTCCACTTGACGAGGTACTCCCATCCATGGCCAGGACGACGATGGTCGAGGATGGCCTCCACTTCAAACTCTTGCTTGCCCTCGATGACCACCGGAGGGGGAGGCCCCGAACTACGGCGATGAAAATGCTCGGCCGGATCACGGTAGAGCTTGAGCTTGGAGATGTGGAACGCGTCGTGGACTGGCATGGAAGGCAGGAGAGCCAACCGTGCCACCACGGGTATCGGCATTTCGAAAACCTCGAACGGACCAAGCCACCGAGGTTTCAACTTGTCCGACCAGACCCCGCGAAGCTTGACATGCGCGCTGTTGAGAAGAACGCGGTCACCGAGCTTGAGCGTTGCATCCGCGCGTCGTTGGTCTGCTTGCACTTTCTGTTGCGCCTACGCCTTTGCCAATGCATGCCGCGTCGCCGCCCAAATCTGCGTGAAGTCACGTGCGGTAGACTCCATAGCGGGCAGGTTGCTTGCAATGTGCAAACCGAGAGGCGTTGCGGGCACCATCCCATTCACCACCTCAAATGGTGCCTTGCCGGTGGAGGCGGACGTGGCGGAGTTATACGCCAGTTCAGCGACCGGCAACCGTTGGTCCCACGCCGTCTCGTCCAGATCAACCACTGTACGGAGGAGCTGCTCCAACGTCCGGTTCGTGCGCTCCGTTTGCCTGTCAGTTTGGGGGTGAAAGCTGGTTGACAGCTGCACCTTGCTGCCGTACCATTCCATGAGTTCTCGCCAGAACTTGCTTTATGAAACGCGGGTCATGGTCACTCACAATAGACCGCGGCAAGCCATGGAGACGCACCACGTGCTCGAGGAACAGCTGAGCCGTGCCTTCCGCGCTCACCGTGTCACGCGTTGCAATGAAGTGCGACATCTTGCTAGAGCGATCCACCACCACCAACACCGGGTTGTGGCCTGCCGCTGTCGTGGGCAAACCCGTGATGAAATCCATGGAGATGTCTTGCAACGGCTGCTCGGGGGTGGGCAATGGTTGGAGGAGACCCGGGGTCTTTGTCCTCCGTGCCTTATGGCGTTGGCACACGTCACAAATCCGGCAGAATTCAGCCACCTCCGACGACATGGTTGGCCACCAAAAGAAGCGAGCCACCATCTTCAATGTCTTTTTGGCGGATAAGTGACCGCTCGGGCCACTTTCATGGCACTCCTCCAACATCAGCTGCCAAAGCGCGGGCACCGCGGGAACCACGACCTGCTGCGTGCCCCGCCGTCGCCAATACGGTTCCTCGAAGAGAAATCTCCGAGCCTCGTACTCCCGATTTGCCTCGTATCCCTCCGTGAAGAGCTTCACAAGGAAGGCATCCTCGTGGATGGTAAGAGACGCAACCCGCATCATCAGGTCCGGTCTTCGTGAGAGGGCGTCGGCTGGGTTGATGCGACCCGGCCAGTACACGATCTCATAATCGAAGTGCGACTCGAGCTACTCCACCCAACGCGCTTGCCGCCGGCTCAGGTTTGGCTGCGTCTTGAAGTACTTCAACGTGTGGTGGTCGGTGTAGACCATGTATTTCAGCGCTTCGAGGTAGCACTGTCAGTTCTTGAAGGCTGCAACCACTGTGAGCATCTCCTTGTCATCGGTGGCATAGTTCAGCTCTGCCCCCCGCAACTTGCGCGAGTAGTAGGCGACCGGCTGCGACCCGTTGCCAAAGTCCTGCAAAAGGATTCCACCAATGGCCAGGTTCGATGCATCTGTCGCCATTTCAAACTCACGGCCGCTGCCGGCCAAGTGCAAGGCCGGTGCGAAGGTTAGAGCCTGTTTGAGATTCTCAAAGGCTTCTTGTTTGATGACTCCCCAACTCCACTCGCGATCCTTGCCAGTGAGATTGGAGAGTGGCGTTGACACTCCCGCATAGCCAAGGATAAACCTGTGGTAGTAGTGCAAAAACTAAGGAACACTTGCACGTCGTGCACACTACGCAACTTCGGCCACACTCGTACGGCCGACACTTTGCGCGGGTCCATGGCAATCTGTCCATTGCCAGTTATGTGTCCAAGGAATTCAACATTTCCCACCGTGAAATCAGACTTAGAGAGCTTTGTAAAACATTTCGCCTTCTGCAAAATCTTGAGGACCTTCTTCACATGCTCTTCATGCTCCTCCGCCGTCCTCCTCTATACCAAGATGTCGTCAAGGTAAACCACCACAAAAACATCCAAGTACGGCCTGAAGATGTTGTTCATTTCCGCCATGAAGGTGGCCGGCGCATTGGTCAACCCAAAAGGCGTCACGAGGAACTCGTAGTGACCATAGCGGGTACGGAAGGCTGTCTTTTCCACATCATCTGCTGCGATGCGAATCTGGTGGTAGCCGGAACGGAGGTCTATCTTTGTGAAGAAACGAGTCGCACGGAGCTGATTGAATAGCTCCTCGGCTCGTGGAAGCAGGTACCGGTTCTTGATGGTCAACTCATTCAATGCCCGGTAGTCCACGCACATGCGCATCTCCCCCGTCTTTTTNTCACGAGGAACTCGTAGTGACCATAGCGGGTACGGAAGGCTGTCTTTTCCACATCATCTGCTGCGATGCGAATCTGGTGGTAGCCGGAACGGAGGTCTATCTTTGTGAAGAAACGAGTCGCACGGAGCTGATTGAATAGCTCCTCGGCTCGTGGAAGCAGGTACCGGTTCTTGATGGTCAACTCATTCAATGCCCGGTAGTCCACGCACATGCGCATCTCCCCCGTCTTTTTTTGCACAAACAGGACAGGTGCAACGTAAGGAGAAGAGGATGGGCGGATGAAGCCCTGCTCCGTCATCTCAGTCAGCTGCTTCTTGAGCTCCTGCAGCTCCGCGTCGCTCATGAGGTACGTTACACAAACATGCAGGCGCGCTCCAGGTTTGAGGTCGATGCTATGGTCCACGTCCCACTTTGGTGGCAGACCCGCCGGGAGGGTGTCGGGGAACACATCCTCGAACTCCGTACACACCTTCCGAAGCCCCTCGGGCACCGCGGCAAACTTGCCTTGGGCCCCCGGCTGCTAACTAGTCACTCCATGCCCCACAGCAGGCGCCATGTCCTCTGGTTTGTCGAAATCGTCCTCCATGTCACGCACGAACGCCAGAAAAATCTGCTCCTTTTTCCGAATCGCGCACTTGAGCTACACCAAGTTCAGCATCATAGGCGTCGATTCCTCCTTGCAAGGCACCGACTGCTACGGCGCTTCCTCCCCATGATTTTCCTCCTCCGTGGCCTCTTCCTCGGAGCATGTAGGCAGGGGATACTCCTTGTCTTCGAGCTTGACTGAGACGGTGCGCGCCTCCCAATTGACGATGGGGTTGTACTTGTGGAGGAAGTCACGACCGAGGGTCACATCGTAATCCTTCATCGGGTACACCCGGTACACTGTCGTTATGTGAAGCTTCCCCATGCGAATGGAGAGGGGACAGGCCAGGTACCCCACTTCAATCGTGCCGGCAACTTGGTTAGCGGTCCGCTTCTTGCTCGTGAGCGTAAAGCCCCACTTCTGAGAACACTCCATGTTCACAAAACTGTGGCCCGCGCTACAATCCAGCAGGCTCCCCACCTTCCGCTTGACGCCTTTCACTCACGCCTCCAAGAGAAGTGCGGGTTGCTCCACCTCATACCCCGCGTCCCATGCCTTGACCTCAAAAACCCCCTTAACTGCCGCAAGGCGTTCGGGTGGGCGGTTAACTGGCGGTTTGGGCTGAGTGGAACCAGGAGTAACGCCATCTATATGTACATGATGACACATCCTAGGCGACCCGAGGTCGCCAAGCCGTACGCGGCCCCGTACAGGCCAGGGATGAGTATTATTACCTTAGCATCACGTAGCTCACCTTCCCAAATTTCCAACGCACCAAGAATCGCACCATGCTGTGAAGGAACGGCCGAGACATGGCCGTTTCTGTGAACCGCGGCAATCTGACGCTGGCAGCACCACTAACGGCAGTGACGGCCGCCCGAAGCGCCCTTTCTGGTAATAACACACTGGGGCACCATTCCGAAGCGCCCTTGGCCCTCCATGATCCTTGACTCATTGACTATCCGGGCCCCAAGGCGCGCTTCGGCCTTGATGGGTCTTCCGAGGGTCGAGCCTTGGTCTTTGGGGACGATTTCCTGTCACCTTTTTCCCCTCGGCTGGTCCAACCCTTGGCCGGGCGTATCTTCCTCAATTATGGATGGATCGACCCCGTTCTTGAGTCAATCTTGCACGGATTTTCCTTTAGATTCTAAATCCAAAGTCAGCTTGTACATTCAGGGAAGCCACAAGCCGTAATCAGTGCCATTGGCACTGTCCAGCTTACAGGGACTTATGTCATGTCATTCCTCCAACAATGTCCTTTGTAGCTCCTCGTTCAGTAGAACTACAACTTGGCGACTGATGCATCGTTGCTACTAGGGATTTTCAAGCTAGAACTTGGTCTTGTTGTACCCGCCGAGCTCCTCAGAACCCTTCGCGAACAGCCTTGCAAGGTACGGGTCTTGTTTGATGAGCATCATGTTGATCTTGGCTATCAAGCCTGGTTGCCGACTCAGAGCATCCACCGGATTAGTTTTTCCAACTTGGTACTCAATGTCATACTTGAACATGGACTCGAGGAACTCCATCCATTGAGTTTGTCAATGGCTCATATGTAGCCGAGTCTTGAGATGTTTTAGTGGTGGTCAGTGCGAATGATGCATTGACGGGATTCCAGGTAGAACCACCACGTTTTGAATGTGTGCATGATTGCAAGCATTCCTTTCTCGTGTAATGCATAGTTGAGCTCCGACCCATGCATTTTTCTTGACATCTACACGAACGGTTGTTCTCTACTGCCATTGTCTTGGACAAGAATGGCTATGTTCACTAGCTTGATCACATGTGTTGGTGGCCATGATGTAGTACACCATTAGATCTGCCAATCGTAAGGCCGGCACTGAGGTTACAGCTTTTCTCAAAAAGTTGAATGCTTCATGTTCACTGTGCCTCCAATTCCACTCAGTGCTTGTTTTAGTGAGATTGGAGAAAGGGACTAACACTTGAGCATAATCCTTTATGCATCGAAAGTAGCAATTGAAATGCCCAAACATACTTGGATGTCGTGGACATTTGTGGGCGTCAGTCAATCAACGACCACCTCCACCTTTTTCATTTCCATGGTGATTTGTCCGTCGTCGATGATGTGGCCCACAAACTTGATCAAACGGCGACCAAACTTGCGCTTTGAGAGTTTTCCAAAACAATTCTCTTTGTTTAACTTCAAGAACTTTTCAAAGGTTTCCATTGTGCTCCTCTAGGGTGTAGATGCACACCAAGATGTCGTCGAGGTACACAATGGCAAATTCTTCAAGGTATGGGTAAAACATGTTGTTCATCGCTACTACAAGTGTTGCATGGGCATTTTCCATTTTGAAGGGTATAACCGTGAACTCAAAGTGCCCGTATCTAGCGCAGAATACTGTCTTCTAGATTTCCCTATCAGACACATGGATCGGATTAAAACAACTGCGTGGGTCAGTTTTGCTACAAATTCCGACCCCTCGGAGTTGGTTGAAAACTTTTTCTGCTCGTGAGAGGAGTAGCGGTTCATAATGGTCATTTCATTGAAGGCTCAATAGTCCATGCACATCCGCATTTCTCTTATCTTCTTTTTCACAAAAGTACTGGTGCTACGCATGGTGATATGGAAGGTCTAATGAACCCCTAGCCGAGCATCACATCCAGATGCTTCTTGGATTCAGTGAGCTCGTGATCTCTCATCGGATAGGTTCCCTTCACTTTTGGTTTACTTTCCGGCTTCAATTCTATCTAATGATTGATTTCTAGGGGTACTTCTTTGGGAAAAAACACTTCGAACTCCTTAATGAGTGTTACAATCTCCTCCGGTACCACAGCAAACTTCTAAGGTGTCAAGGCCAATGGTGTCATCTCGGCACCTGTTTTCTCCTGCTTCCTTTGCATCCACCTTGACTGGCCACATTTTACTTCTACACTTCATGCACCTCTTGGCTACGTCGAAAGATATCGTTGGCACTTTCTGGTTGCTACAACTTCCTCTGCTATTTCCACCTCTCTTCCTTCCCGCAACCACTGGCCCTTTCTTAGCCCGGCTTTGCATGTTGAGGGCAGCTCTTGGGCCGAGTGGCCCTCGGGCAGCTCTCCACCCTCTCTTGTGCATCTTGAATTTCCTGCACCCTTGCCATCATCCATCTCCGTACCCAATTCTGCGTTGCCCGTTGTGCCATTACCCTCATCATCGCCTAAGTCTTCGGCATCCGCATCATCTCCTGTCTCCATGCCTGTGTCTACACCCGCCTCTATATCCTCCTCTTTGCCAGCATCACTACCCGTGTCATCACCTGGTGGCATCTCCTCATCATCACTAACATCGTCTCCTACATCTTCCCCTTTGTCATCACCCGTGTCTTCTAGTACTTCCCCACCTCCCTGATCCCGTGTTGGTTCATCGTAGCGGATCCAATCGCTCCTCCACCCTCTTCTGTCCCTACCCTATACAATCAGGCTCCAGGTGGTCATCTTCATCCCTTGCATTCCTCTTCTCACTCTCTATCCTCTCTCCATCATTTTGTGTCTCCTCGTCATTCTGTCTCGGCCTTGGTCCCCACCCCAAACTAGCCGACTCCTGCGACTACCCTGGATGCGCTTGGTCTAGCAGCGACTGTCATCCAAACCAACTTTACCGTTGGCCACTCCATGCCCGCGGATGAGTGTAACCATGATTTCGTTGTCGCTGAATCCACTTTGGTCGTGTGTCCCGCCTCTATCCCCTCTGTCCTCAGTATGCATGGCAGGACGGTTCTCCCACCTGATCATGACACCGTTTGCTAGGCTTGCTCTGCTCCGGATGCGTCTCATTAAGATCAGGCTATGCACTAGGAGCTCGATGCAATCACAGCGCATGTCATCTACGAGTTACTGGTTCTTCGACATAGTTGGAAGGCCATTGTCGCACATAGCGTGTTCCGGCCCAAGCGTAAGCCCAACGGCATAGTTGAGCGCTACAAGGCTCGCCTCACTACCAAAGGCCTTTTCCAAGTGCCTGGCGTGAACTTCGATGCCACTTTTTCCCTTGTGGGGAAGTACACTACTGCGAAGACGCTCTTGATCCGGGTGACTCAACACGATTGGGAGCTGCATCAAATGGACGTTAACAACGCATTCTTGCACCTTTTTCCCTTGTGGGGAGATCTACCTCGCTCAGTTGTTTGACTTTGACGATGGTATCGGGCATGTCTGGTGCCTTCGCGGCCTTGTACAGGTTCAAGCAGTATCCATTCTACTAGAACCTCAAGTTTTCTGCCACTCGTAAATGCAGTGGTTATCGTTGCAGCCGGGTCGACCCTGCTCTCTTTGTGAGGGATCCATTGGCACCCTTTCACATCATTTTGGTGTATGTTAATGACCTCTTGATTGCCTATCTGGATCCTCACGCTTTCCAGGTTGTGAAGACTCTCCTCTAGTAAGCGTACAAGGTGAATGATCTTGACCTTGCCTGTGTCTTTCTTGGCATGGAGATTGAGCATGGCCGTCAGCATTGCGTCTCATATGTGCATCAGGCCAGGTATGTTTGCACCCTTGGAGAGCATTTTTCCAGCCTATTGGCTATTATTCTCCATGCCTCTACATCGATGACTCTAGCTAAGTAGCGGCCCCCGAAGACAGCCGACTCTGCCCGACTCGGGGAGCCCATTGATGTCACGACGTACCTCCAGGTCATCTGGTCCCTCATGTTCCTTGGTACCACCATGTGTGCTGACACAACGTTTGCGGTCAAATTCTTGTCCCGCCTCTGCCACTGTCCGTGTTGTCTCCATCTTGAGGCGGCATTGTGTGTTGTGAGCTACGTCATTTCTACTCCTCATCTCAACTTGTGCTTTCTTCCACAACCCTTTGTCATTGTCGACGGGTACATAGGTTGTTATTGGGCCTAGGATCGCGACGCGTGCAACCGTTCAGGCTGCATTTTCCTCATTGGCGGTATAACTGTCCCTTGGAAGAGTGGAAAGCAAGGTTGTGTTGCACGTAGTTCGACTGAGGCCGAGTACGTCGCCTTGGGGACCGGTGTCTATGAAAGCATCTGGTTGTGTCGTCACATGCAACAGTTGCGCAAGCCCATCCATCGCATCACTCTTCGTTGCGACAATGAGACCACGCGCCACATTGCTGAGCACGATGGCATGCATCACACTTGCACAAAGCACATCAACATCTAGCATCGCTTTGTACGTGAACACATCACATATGGTAAGATGTGCCTGATTGTTATTGACACGCGGCAGCAACACGCTGAATTTCCAACCAGGGCCCTCTGTAGTGGACAATTCAAGTTCGCAGTCCATGCTGTTGGTCTTCAGTCCCTCAATGGCGATCCTGGTTGACGTGCGCCTAATTACTTGGTGGTTTGGCCTTATGTGGCTCTTATACCGTCTGTTGTGGTTCTATTCTCATTTAAGAATATAGAGCTTTCCTCATGCATCCAGTGGTTCTTAAGGGTTGTCGTTTGGACAACCGAGCACCTCGTATGACTCCCAGGTTCAATCTGATTCTTGTTTGGAAGCTGCTAGGTCTCTCCTACGACGTTAGATGAGTTTTCTCATTGGCTTGATGGAACCAGTGCCGAGGTGCACACTTCGCTTGGGAGTAGGTATCCCTCCCTTATATCATTCTTTAACTCTAACTTCTATGTTTTCAAGTGTTTCTTCACTCTCTCAATCTTTTGCATCACTATTCATCACACTTTTTTCTGTGAAACGTACCCTCTCACATTGAATGCTTCTCTAAGGGTTTCTCCATTCCTACATGTATTTCCCCAAACTCGTGATTTTGCGGGAGTTTTTTGGTTTCGAAACTCGTAGTCCGTCTTTAAAGTTTTGAGTTTCATTGTTTACGCGTCAACGGGAAATCGCGCGTGCGAAGGATGTGTTGTGCTTTGTGCCGTTCCTGTACAGTTTATTGTGACCACTCGGCCGTGTCCATACTCGTGCAGATCCCTGAGGCACGCGGCCCTGGTGACACCGGCGCGACGACAGGCGGCGGACTACCCGTCCGGAGCTGACCGACCACTGTTCCAGAGCCCCAGTTGTCACCGGGACTCCTTGCTGTGACTTCTACGTCTTGCAGGCGACTTTCGGCGGACTGGGCATGAGGCCCATTTGCATGTTTTTGCATTATATACTCGCTGTCCGTCGATGGATGCATGCATGTGACCAGTCGTTGCGTGCATCTTTTGATTCTATACGTCTAGGTTCAGACGGCGTAGGATTCTGACATGTGTGCGCAGAGTTACGGCCAAAACAGTGGTTTTGGGCCGGTTTTAGGACAGCTCTTGGACTGCCGCGTGCGACACCCGCCGTGCGCCGCGGCAGGTATTCATGCCCTGGACCTGTCAGTTGTCATTTCTCTCTGCATTTACTAAGCTATTGAAGCTTATGAGACTTTGCGCGTCTCCCTAGCCTGATCCTTGCTGTTTCTTGCACCTGCCTGCTTGCTAGTGCATCAGCTGACTGGATAGTGTCGCCATGTCAGCAGCAACAAGGCTAGGAAGCTTCCTAGCAGTTTCTCATGGTATCAGAGCGGTGAGACAGATCTCACCGAGCTGCGCAGCAGAGACGCAGCAGAGCAGCAGCAGTGAGAGTCACCACTGCAGCAGATCTTCTGGGACCCGTTGGAGACGGTCGACCGCCGTCAACGTGAGATCGCAGCTGCAGAGACAGCAGCAGCAATGCGTACCACCACGCAGAGGGGCGTGGCGGCGGCGGTGCCAGCAGCCCTTCTCCCACCGCCGCCACAGCTGAGTGGCAGCAGCAGCGCAGCAGCCACAGCCGCAGCAGCAGCGTGACAGCAGCCGCGGCAGCAGCAGCGCAACAGCAGCCGCGGCAGCAGCAGCGCAGCAGCCGCAGCGGCGGCGGCGGCAACAGCAGCCGCAGCGGCGGCAGCAGCATCAGCGGCCGCAGCGTAGCTGCAGCAGCAGAAGCAGCAGCGGCAGCGGCGGCAGCAGCGGCAGCAGCAGCAGCGTAGCAGCGCAGCAGCGCAGCAGCAGCGGCAGCGTGGCAGCGCGGCAGCGCAGTAGTAGCAGCGGGCGGCGGCGGCGGCGAGCTGCTGCTGCAGCGCGCAACAGCAGCAGCGGCAGCGTGCAGCTGCTGCTGCCACCACCGCGCACGCAGCCACGCAGCTGCTGCTACAGCTGCCTGTGCAGCTGCAGCAGCAGCTAGGCGGAAGCTGCTGCGCAGCTTCCGCGCAGCCTCCGCGCAGTCGCCACAGGGCGGCTGCACGCTCGCGCAGGACCGCGAGCGGAACCAACAAAAAAAAAAAAAAAAAAACGTCAGCGTTGACGCTGACGTCAGCATTCTGCTTGCTGACGTCATCAGGTCGTGCTGACGTCAGCAACCACCTGCTGACGTCAGCACCATACTTTGGCAAATTTTTGGCCGGATAGTAAAAAATTGCCAGCGTCTCAACGCCTCGAGAAACGCTGACGGTTTCGAAATCCGACAAACTTGACCTGTTTGTCCATACTGAGAGGCGACATGGAGTCGGACAAGGGGAAGGCGACTGGTGATCCCTCTTCCTCCTCCTCTGGCGTCCTGAGCCCACGCTCGCAGGCCATTGAGGACCTGCGGAGCCAGCAGGTTGAGATGCGCCGCCTCCAGCGGGAGCAGACTGAGGCCCTCCGCACGCTGACTGAGCTCCTGCGCAGCCAGTCCACAGCTCCACGGCAGGGTTCTGAGGGAGCTGCCGGCGTCGCGTTCTCTGCACAGCAGTCGGCTCAGGGACCTGGTACAGGTGCTCGGCCTGACCCACCACCCTCAGACCTCCTGGATGATGAGCCATTCATGCCAGGCATGACAGACGACTCCCCGGATCATGACATCCGGACCCTTCAGGAGCGCCTCTGTCAGCTGCAGACGGGCACCAGATCTCCTGNTGACGCTGACGTCAGCATTCTGCTTGCTGACGTCATCAGGTCGTGCTGACGTCAGCAACCACCTGCTGACGTCAGCACCATACTTAGGCAAATTTTTGGCCGGATAGTCAAGAATCGCCAGCATCTCAACTCTTCGAGAAACGCTGACGGTTTTGAAATCCGACAAACTTGACCTGTTTGTCCATACTGAGAGGCGACATGGAGCCGGACAAGGGGAAGGCGACTGGTGATCCCTCCTCCTCCTCCTCTGGCGTCCTGAGCCCACGCTCGCAGGCCATTGAGGACCTGCGGAGCCAGCAGGTTGAGATGCGTCGCCTCCAGCGGGAGCAGACTGAGGCCCTCCG
>SZWC01024018.1:24122-34463 GCA_023375785.1 Penium margaritaceum
GTTTGCCTCAGGGAGGTTGACAAAGGGTTATGGGCCCACACTGACCAGTTGTAAGGCAAGCTTCACTCAACTTAGGTACGCTCTCTCTAGGTATGCACGTCAACTCCATCGGCTCCATCATCTCCATCAGCTTCATCAGCTCCATCTGCTTCATCAGCTCCAAGGCTGAGTTTGCAATCAGCACACAGGGACCAAGGACAAGCTGTGCCCTTGCTGGCATGACCCTTGGGTCCCAACCAGGACAAGCTCTGCCCTTGGAGGCATGACCTTGGGTGTGCTAGTGTGAATTGTCTTCTCGATCTATAGGTGAACATTGGCTGGAGGAGTAAGTAATGGACCTGCACTTTGCAACCGGTAGCAGACATCAGCTAACATCAGCCTACATCGGCCTCAACATAGCAGAGATACAGAGAGCAAAAAAGGGCAGCTGAAATGGTTGACCCATCAGGAGTAGTGGAGGCTACCGTAGGACAGTCCTCAAACTCAACAGTGGCTACCACATGGTTGACGACAGGAGTAACCGTGAGTACTACAGCACTACTGCAAGGTCTCGGATCCTTGAAAGGAATCCCTATCTTTGAGGGAAATGACTTCCTACTCTGGAGATGGCAGTTAGAACTGGCGATGGAAATGTGCGGCTTCATCAAGCTTCTGAAGGGAGAGGAGCAGGTTCTTGCAGAGGGATCACCTGAGCACTAGGCATGGACAGAACGCAATGATGTTTTCATGTCATTCATCAACAATGTGATAGCCAAGAAGTATGTTCCCATCATTACGGGGTACACACTGGCTTTAGATGCTTACGCCAAGCTCAAGCATGTGCACCAATCCACATCCCTCGCAAACAGATTATTCATCCTACAAAGGCTGATTAGCATGCAAGTGAATGAGGGAGAGTCCATCCCTGACTTCCTACAGGAGTTACAAGGAATCCTTTGCGAGGCTCACCAAATGAATTGAGACCTTGATGAAAACATGTAGGCCATGATCCTCCTCATGGCACTACTGGAGAGCTGGAGCCCAATGATCACCATCATGGGCAGTTGGAAGGAAGATGACCTAGCGTATGAGGTAGTGTTTGAGTACATGCGAAATGAGGCCATGCGCCGCAGCGGCATTGAGGCTAACTTCTGTGCTTATGCCGCATGGTACGATGGCTGCGGGAGCAAAGGGTCGGCCTCTGGTCAGAATGGTGGCAGCGAAAGTAGTGACGGCAAAGGCAACAACTGCGGAAAGGCCCCCAATGGACAGGGCAACTGTCGCAACTGCAGCAAACCTGGACAACGGGCAAGAGAGTACAGATCACCAAGAAGGAAGACGACGAGAGACATGGGAACAAAGGCAGAAAGAAGGGTACAAAAGAGGCTACCAACATGATGGTACAGAGCACGCCTCTGGCAAAATGAGCGGCGCTGCTCAGGCCAGGAGCCTTCGGGCTCGACTCCGACACCGACCATATCTCTAGCAATGACCAGGCTGGATTTTTCTCCATCAGCCCCACTGAGCGGCGGTTTAGATGTGCAAACGACAGCATCATGAACGCAATGGGCGTGGGGGACAAGCTGGTGAGCATCAGAATCAATGGTGCAGAGAAGGATCTGTGACTACGTGGTGTGGTCTACATGCCCTGGTTTGCAACAAACCTCCTGTCTGTGTCAAAAATCATGGACAACAACATGACGGTGGTGCTCACACAGAAGAAGGCAGCCTTTGTCAAGAATGAGGACATGAAGGTCCTCTACGCCATGCGAAAGCCACAATGGACTTTATTCACAATCATTATGCCTCCAAGACAAGACAAATAGAGAGTGCTTTGAGCATAATGATTGCCATGCGGAAGCCACAATGGACTTTATTCACATCGACATGTGTGGACCCTTCGCACGTCATCAAACGACGGGAGCCTGACCTTCATCAATGACCACAGCCGCAAGATGTGGATATACTTCCTCAAAACAAAGGGAGAGGTCAAAGAGAAGCTCCTGGAATTTCTTGCCATGGTTGAGTGGCAGACCGGAAAGAAGGTCGAGGCCCTGCGAAGCGACAACGGTGGAGAGTACGACACATGAAAGGGCTGGCTGTGGCAACGCGGCATCCACCATCAGCCCACAACACCCTACACGCCACAGAGTAATGGTGTCACTGAACTCATAAAACAGACCATCCTAGGTAGTCTGGTTGAGCCTGGCTCGCGACAGTGGGGTCAATAACGAAGCTTGCGAGTTGCTAGTGCTATTCCTACTGCTGTGGCTATGGCCGCTGCGCTTGGTGCTGCGGCTGCTTGCATAGCTGGAGCGGCTGTAGGAAGAGCAGTACCAATTGCATCAATGGCTGATTGAAAACTGCCAATGGCATTGCCCATCACTGCAAGCTTGCCAGTGTCATTGATGCGATCCTTGTTGACATCCTTTAGTCGCTTAATGGTGTTGTTGAATCTGGGAGGAAGGCCACAAACAATTGTTTGGATCAAAACTCAACTAGAGACTGGTTCTCCCAAAGCATTGACACGGCTTGAGATATCTTTGAGATGGGAGATGTAATCTTCCAGCTTGGTGTCTTCCTCCATTCTCTGAGTGTAGGCAGGATGCTCTTTGACACAAAACTCCCGCTGCGCTTCTGGGCGGAAGCGGCAAGAACAGCATGCTACCTCGTCAACCTAACTCCTGCGGCTGATCTGGGCAGGCACGGCAAGAAAAAGGAAAAAAGACAGATGATGCCATAGGAGGTTTGGTCGCAAAAGACGCTAGACGATTCACACCTAGAGGTCTTTGGCTGCACAGCATGGGCAAAGTTCCAGGCGGGAGAAGGTGGCGGCAAGCTAGATGCAAGAGAACGAAAGTGTGTGATGGTGGGCTATGAATCTGTTCACAAGACCTACCGCCTTTGGGACCCGGCAGCAAGAAGGTTTATCGCCAGCTGAGACGTGACCTTCAATAAGAGGACACCAGGCAAGGGAGAGCCGCTTGATCTCACGCAATCTCCAAGATAGGGAGAGTATTTGGCGCTGTTGGAGTCAAGAAATTAAGCTTCCAAGAGCTGGCAAGTGGTGCCAGTGCGGCAGGCCACGGAGAAGAGTGGTGTGGCAGGGAGAGTGGTTGTGCAGGCTGACGCAACGGCGGGCTCCAACACACAGTCGGCGACGTCCGAGGCCTCTGAGACCAGCTCGGAGGCTAGTGGCTCTTCACCAGAGGAAGACTCAACTTTAGGGCAGCCTGTATCAAAGGAACAGCAGCAGAGCAAAGATGAAGCACCAGCAATGCCGCGACGCAGCATGCGGCAAAGAAAACAAACACTACAGTACGACGCTGACACCAGAAGTTGGACCAGGTTGAGGTGGTTCTGTTTGGCTCAAGGAGAGCCGATCACTGTGGCAGAGGTGCTGACAAGGCCTGATGCAGCCAAATGGAAGGAGGCGAAGGACAATGAGCTCATGTCCATCGAAGAAAATGGTACATGGCAGCTGGTGGACAGACCCGCTAATGCTCACGTGGTGGGCTCAAAGTGGGTGCTTAAGTTGAAGCAGATGCAGGACGACAGCATCTAAAAGTACAAGGTGAGGGTCGTGGCGAGGGGATTCTCTTAGCGCGCAGGGTCTGAGTATGATGTGACCTTCACACCGGTCGTCACGTTTGCCTCCATCAGGTCCCTGCAGGACGTCTTTGCCACCAAAGACCTAGAGATCCACCAGACAGACGTCAAAACAGCTTTTTTTACGGGAAGTTAGACAAAGAGATGCTTATGGAGGTGCCGGAGGGGCTGGATGCACCCGCAGGAAAGGTGTGTTGGTTGGTGAAGGCGTTGTACCGGCTGAAACAGGCCCCACGGATCTAGTACAAGGAGATGGACAGCTTCATGGCTGAGATCTCCTCTGCGTACAGCAAGAATGATCCCAACGTCTATGTGCGGGAGGACGAGCGTGGCTTGCTGCTTGTGGCATTGTGCGTGGATGATTTGATAATGTGTTCTTCCTCACATGAGGCCCTTGAGGACCTCAAGAAAAAGCTGGAAAACAGGTTCAACATGAAGGACATGGGTCTTCTTGAGTACTACCTCAGTATCACCGTCCACCGGAACTGCAAAGCAGGCACCATCAAACTCAACCAAACCAGGTACATCATGGACGTCTTGAAGCGCTACAACATGGAGGACTGCAAACCCATCAGCACCCCCATGGCCTCCAACTGCAAGCTTCCTCCTCCATGTCACCAAGCAACAAGACACATTGGCAGGAGATGCAAAACATCCCATACCAATCTGCCGTCAGGAGCCTCATGTATGCTATGGTGGGGACGCGACCTGACATCGCTCACGCAGTGGGTCAGGTGAGCAAGTTTGTGGCTAACCCTGGGACACAACACTGGCAAGCTGTGAAGCAAATCTTTTGCTACCCAGAAAAGACACAGCACTTGGGACTTCGGTTTGGAGGTCAGGAAGGATCAGACTCACTACGACTGATGTGCTATAGTGATGCTGACTTGGGAGGGCAGATTGACGAAAAAAATCCACCACGCACTACTCAATGGTGGTGCATTCTCATGGGAGAGCAGGAAGCAGGATTACGTCTTAAATTTCTACTGCAGAGGTGGAGTACATCACACTCTCGGAAGTGTGCAAGGAAACACAGTGGCTTCGCAGTCTGCTTGACGAGATGAAGGCACCACAAGAGGAAGTAATGATCATCCGCATCGACAACCAGAGCGCCATTGCTATGGTGGAGGATGACATGATCTCTCAGCGTACAAAGCACATCGAAATTCAGTACCACTACTCGCGCGAACTTGTCGTAAAGGGTGTTGTGGAACTGGAGCACGTCAAAACCAAGAAAATACTTGTGGACTTCTTGACAAAACCACTGGACAGCGACTTGCATGATGCATGTGATTGAGGAATCAACATGCTGGATACAGAAGATGAGGACTAAAGACGAAGACAACCATGGTGTACAAACACAATGAAAAGCTATCCGGTAGAAGATTACCACGACAGGTGGCTATAGGTGCAATGGAGAAATTATTGTTCTTTTCTGCCCCCTTGGCCACTGCTATAGCTTAGTGGACAGGTTGGACATGCACTGATCCATTCGAGTAAGTCCTCCAGATCTTGTTTGTGGTACAAGTCCAAGCGAGACACCAACAGTATAACGCAATGGATAGCACGTTGGACTTAGGGGCAACAGGTCCTGCTATCAAGCCTTGATGTGAGAAGGAAGTTTTTCGACCTTCCTGCACAGAGGATGTTTCCTAGACGTTTCTCCATGCATGAGGAGGATGTGTCACTTGACGGTCAGTGGATGCACCAATTGGGGAGCTGGTGAGGTAGTATGGAGTGGCCACCCTCCAAAGCGCCACTACCCTCCAAAGTGCCACTACCCACAAACCTTAGATGCCAGGCCTAGGACTATATGTACCAGGCTCATTTTTCATTCTAAACATACAATCTAGCCTTAGATGCTCCTCACAGAGCTGTCCAACTAAGGAACAATATGAAGATGACAATGGTTGGTCTTGGCCCCAGGATCTAGTCTTTGACTACCACTTTGCGCAAAAGTGACCAAGTGTTAAGTGGACACAATTGCTAGCAAGTGATTGCCTAGGAGCTACTGAGTGTAAAACTGTGATGTTGAGGGTGATATCTTCTTCTAGCTGAAATGCTAGGAGCGGACGGTTGGTTCCATTGTGTCGGCCTTGTTTTCTAGTCCGTTTGCCTCAGGTCGGTTGACATTCCGCCCGCCCCTTGCCTTTGAATCTCAGGGGCGCATGCCGCGTCACCTACAGGTACCGGATGATGCGCTTGACTGCCTACCAATGAAGTGGCCCTGGATCAGCCACATATCTGCTCACTAGGCCCATCATGTAGGTCCGGTTGAGTCGCCACCATGGCGTACATGAGGCTGCCCATTGCCAATTGGTAAGGCACTCCTTCCATGTCCTCTTGCTCTTCTTTTGTTTGCAGCGCCGTTGCTGCACTCCGTTCTTAGGTCGTGGAGACGAGACTGCAGGCTGGTTTGTAGTCCTCCATGCCGTACCGCTATAGTACCTCGGCCACGAATTTGGCCTACCCCAGCTCAAGAGCATGCACCCTCTGGTTTCACACGATGCTCACCCCGAGGTAGAACTAGAGCTCCTCCATGTCTGACATCTGGAACGTGCTGCTCTTTCAGTTGCTGTAGGCTCGGCAGGTCTGAGGATCACAAGATCAGATCATCCACGTAAAATACAATGATTTGATGGAGCTTCTTGCTGCGCCGCACGTACACGTTGTGATCCGCCTCACAACGCTTGAAGCTGAGTTATGCCATGAAGGTGTCCATCTGTTGGTACCATCAACGGGGTAATGGTTTCAGCTTGCATGAGGACGTTTCTCGCTTGCACACCTTGCCCTCTGGTACGTCCACACCCTCTGACAACTCCATGTAGATGTCTTTAATGATGATGATATTGAGGAAGGCCGTCTTCACGTCCATCTGGTGGAGCTCCATGTTCTTTGTGGCTGCCACTGCAAGGATCACCCGGATGCTTGTGAACTCGGCAACGAGAGCAAACGTCTCATCGTAGTGCTTGTCCTTATGCTGGGTGTAGCCCTTGGCCTTGAGCCACACCTTGTACTTTTCTACCACTCCTTCTTTTGTGAACTTGGTCTTAAAGACCCACTTTGAGCGGATGACCTTGGTGCCTTTCGGCCTATGAAACAGCTCCCATGTGTCATTTTCTGCAATGGATGCGAACTCCAACTTGATGGTGGCATCCTAGTGCTTCCCCTTGGCTTCCGCAAGCACCTCTTGCACGGTCGTTAGCCCCATTGATGCAGCCAGCATGCACCGTGTCATGTCAATCCACTGACCAATGCCTGCGTCGAAACGCTTCCCTTCTTTCCACTGCCTCTCGCTGTATCGCAACATTTTTTGTGATGCCTTGTCGCTCTGTTGCGGTCCTTCCAACTCCACTTCCTCCAGCAAAACATCGACCGGACGTCTCCCTGAGGGTATCTCCCGCTCTGCCAAAACATCAACCGGACGGATGGCGCGTCCGACGGATTTCCCTCCAACGTCCAATGCGAAATCCGTCGAGAGTGCGGGCTTTGTCACCCTTAGTGCCTCCTCGAACAGGCCTTCTACCAGATCTCCAGCCTAGCTACTTTTGTTGGAGTCCTTTGCGTTGGCTACTGCCTTTTCTGTACCACCACACTTCGACGCTGCATCCTTGTTCGCCGCGTCCGCCGGCTGCTTCTCATAGTCAAGGAGCTGGAACCACTCTCCTTGTTTTGGAGTGTTCCCAATGCTTTTGTCGTTGATGCTCCTGCTGAAGCTCTCCTGCTCATCAAAATCGATGTCACAACTGTGGATGCCATCTTGTGTGCGTGGGTCCCAGACCCGATATGCCTTTTGCGTGCTCTTGTAGTCGAGGTACAAGCAAGGCTTCCCGTCGTTCCAACTTGTGGTCGTGTCACTACGCAGCCTCTACCATTGTGTGCGCCTTGCATCCAAAAATCATCAGGTGTGCCACGATTTTCTTGCGTCCACTCCAAACCTCCTGTGACATCTTCCAGCCATCCTTATCCTTCAACACCACTGTTGGGGTGAGGTTGATGGTGTAGCTCGCTGTACGCATAGCCTCCTTCAAGAACCCTCGTGATAACCTTGCATCTTAAAGCATGGTCTGCACCATTTTGAGCTGTGTTTGTTTCGTTCGCTCTGCCACTCCATTGGACTATGGCAAGTACAGCGCATTGGGCTCCCACTTGATGTCCTACTTCTTCATCTACCCGCTGCAGCCTGTGTACTCTCTGCCATTGTTGTTGTGCAGTGCTGTGACCTTCCGGCCAGTCTGCCTCACCACCGTTGCAACATACTCCTTCAGTCGGTCTAGGACCTCACCTTTCCGCTTCATTCAGCACATAGAGTTTCCTGCTGCATTCATTGTTGAAGGTGACAAAGTACCTCAAGCCGTTGTTTGACGGTGTTTTGAATGGCCTGCACATATTGCTCTACACGACTTCTAGTAGGTCCTGACCACAATTCGCGTTCTCGTTGAATGACTTGCACTATGCCTTGCCAAAAGTGCAAGGCTCGTACTTTTTGTGCATTGCAATATCTGCTGCTGCGTTTGTTGTACCGTCGATGATGAGGCCACACACCATGTTGCACTTCACCAATGGTTATAGGCACCAAATACCCCAACCGTCTGTGCCAGAGCTCCAGATCAGCGCTCCCTCCCTTGGCCATGTTGACAACATGCTCCTACGATTATGTTGTGTCCGATGCTGTGGGGATCACCTTGGTCTCCACGATGTAGAGATCACTCTTGCGCTTTGCCTCCAGCACGACCCCGCCGTTGCCGTCGTTGCACACCACTGCACCTGTCCTACGGAAGAGCACCTCTTATCCATCAATCGGCTAACACTTTAAATGTCAGCCAAGCCAGGAACGTGCTGTAGGTAACTGATTGTACACGGCTCCTTCTTACCACCCACAATGACTTCCACCTCCATATCACCTTAGCCGACAGCCAACTGGATTCTATTGTATACAACTACCATTGACTTGGAGGACTTCTCGTAGGTGACGAGTCCCACCTTCTCAACTTGGGTGTGCTCCTTGGCCCTAGAATCGAGGTACCGCCTGGTAGCCTTCTTGAGGAAGTGATTCTTGTTGCTGTGTAGGAGTGACTTGTCATTGGTGTTTTTGTCGCCTGCATTGACCTCCTCCGGGCACTCACAGGCCCAGTGGCCCCCCTTGCCGTAGTTACAGCACGCACCTTTCTTGGCGGCCTTCTTGCCACCACCCTTTCCGCCGCTTCCTTTTTGTCCGCTTCTACCACCATGCATTTTGGAAAAGAGGGCTGATAAGGAAGCCGAGACCTCCCCGTAGCTCCGGTGCTGCGCCTTGTTGTGGATGTGCTTTATGATTGTGCCATAGGTGAGCTTGTCCTCTGGTTATCCTCCAAGGACGGTGATGAGTGGAACCCAACTTTTAGGTAGGGTCATGAGGAGAGTGATCGCATGCAACTACGTGTCGATCTTCCATCCACGTCATTGTATTGTATTGTAAACTGAGCGACTCACCTCCCTCCTTGATTCTCATCGTGAGGGAGTTGCTTCATCATGAAGAATTTTATCGCGAGTGACTTGCATTGGTGGACGAAGCACAGTTTTTGCCAAGCTTTAGCTGCCTACTTACAGCCTTAGAAGTAGCCCCATAATGAATTGGCTGTTCCGGATACCAGGAGCATAAGCGTCTCCTTGTTCTTCATTCTGAAGGCTTGCTTCTGCTCGTCCGTAGCGGTCGCCTTGTTGAGGTCTTCCGTTCCCAACAGGATACCCAACAGCCCCTTATGCACAAGGTGCAGATCAAACTGCCACCTCCATTGTCCAAAGCTTGGGCCGCCCACATACTTCTGGATTGGCTGCATCGCCTTCTGCGTCATTTGCATAGCTTCTACTCCAACAGGTTCTCAGACTTCACGGCGACATCACCCAAGCTGACAATCCCATGCTCTACGAAAGATGTGAACGTCTTGGAGAGGGTCATTGTGGGTCCATAAATCAGCATAGTGCAGTCCTGACTGTGAATGACCTTCTCTTGAGCTTCACTTCTTCCTTTTCGGGCGAATCTGAGACTGAGCGTGAGCTTTTTGGTCGTCTCACGCTATGTGAGCAGGAATTTAGAGACAGTAAAACCTTTAGAGGAAATTTCAAAATTTTGTATCAGTTTTTGTACATGATCTAAAACTTTATAGGGCTAGTCATGAGCTCTCCAATGCACCAAACCTGGCATGATTCAGCCAAGCGTAGCCCAAGTTACACATGCAGGAGCGCAGGTCTCACCCACCACAGCTACGCCTAACGCCTCCATGGTGCACACACTCTGTGGTGCCTTTCTTCACGTATGAAGCAACTTTCCCAAGGTGCAGATCCCTTTTGCACATGATTGAGGGATCCCCTGCACTGATTTGACGCACCTCGGTCACTTTTGGGTTGTGTTTGATGATGGGGTGTGATAGGGTTTAAAACCTGTCCGTGGACGTGCAGTCAGAATTTTGACCAAGTCCCTGAATAAAAAATCTTACTTCTGAGTTTCAGACACCAAGCCAGGATTTTGGCACAGTCCCTCAATATCAACATGTACTACTGAAACCCGGCGGATCATTCGCCGGAGCGACTAGGCAGTCCTCCGGAGCAAAACTACCAGATGTGTTTTTGTTCCTTGTTCCAGTCGATTTTTCACTGGCAGTAGAGTCGCGGCCGACTCCCAGAGCCGCTGTGCACACCCAAACTTTGGAAGCTCATAAGTCCCTTGTTACTTGTTCGATTCCGGTATAACAACTTCCACCAGATTTAGCGACT
>SZWC01024019.1:0-28242 GCA_023375785.1 Penium margaritaceum
ACTCCGCAACCAGTTCGCACCACTCCCAAACCAGTTCGCACCGCTTCGCAACCAGTTCGCACCAATCTGAACGCAGTTCACACCACTCTGCAACCAGTTCGCACCACTCTGCAACCAGTTTGCACCACTCTTCAACCAGTTCGCACCACTCCGCAACCCGTTCGCACTTCTCTGCAACGCGTTTGCACTACTCCGGAACAAGTTCTCAACACTCCGCAACCAGTTCGCACCACTCCAAAACCAATTTGCACTAGTCCGCAACCAGTTCGCACCATTCCGCAACCAGTTGGCACCATTCCGCAACCAGGTCGCACCACTCCACAGCCAGTTCGCACCACTCCGCAACCAGTTCACACCACTCCGCAACTAGTTCGCAACACTCCGCAACCAGTTTCCACCACTCCGTAACCAGTTGGCACCACACTGCAACCAGTTTGGCCCCACTCCGGAACCAGTTCACACCACTCGGCAACCAGTTCACACCACTCCACAACCAGTTCGCACTACTCCGCAGCCAGTTCGCACCACTCCACAACCAGTTCGGACCAAACCACAACTAGTTCGCACCACTCCGCAACCACTTGCACCACTCCGCACCCAGTTCGCACCACTCCGCAACCAGTTTGCACCACACCGCAGCCAGTTTGTACCACGCCGCAACCAGTTCGCACGAATCCGCAACCAATTCGCACCACTCCGCAGCCCGTTTGCACCACTCCGCAGCCCGTTTGCACCACTCCGCAGCCCGTTTGCACCACTCCGCAGCCCGTTTGCACCACTCCGCAGCCCGTTTGCACCACTCCGCAGCCCGTTTGCACCACTCCGCAGCCCGTTTGCACCACTCCGCAGCCCGTTTGCACCACTCCGCAGCCCGTTTGCACCACTCCGCAGCCCGTTTGCACCACTCCGCAGCCCGTTTGCACCACTCCGCAGCCCGTTTGCACCACTCCGCAGCCCGTTTGCACCACTCCGCAGCCCGTTTGCACCACTCCGCAGCCCGTTTGCACCACTCCGCAGCCCGTTTGCACCACTCCGCAGCCCGTTTGCACCACTCCGCAGCCCGTTTGCACCACTCCGCAGCCCGTTTGCACCACTCCGCAGCCCGTTTGCACCACTCCGCAGCCCGTTTGCACCACTCCGCAGCCCGTTTGCACCACTCCGCAGCCCGTTTGCACCACTCCGCAGCCCGTTTGCACCACTCCGCAGCCCGTTTGCACCACTCCGCAGCCCGTTTGCACCACTCCGCAGCCCGTTTGCACCACTCCGCAGCCCGTTTGCACCACTCCGCAGCCCGTTTGCACCACTCCGCAGCCCGTTTGCACCACTCCGCAGCCCGTTTGCACCACTCCGCAGCCCGTTTGCACCACTCCGCAGCCCGTTTGCACCACTCCGCAGCCCGTTTGCACCACTCCGCAGCCCGTTTGCACCACTCCGCAGCCCGTTTGCACCACTCCGCAGCCCGTTTGCACCACTCCGCAGCCCGTTTGCACCACTCCGCAGCCCGTTTGCACCACTCCGCAGCCCGTTTGCACCACTCCGCAGCCAGTTTGTACCACGCCGCAACCAGTTCGCACCACTGCGCAACCCGTTTGCACGACTCCGCAACCCGTTCCCACCACTCCGCAACCTGTTCACAGCACTCCGCAACCAGTTCGCACCACTCCGCAACCAGTTCGCACGAACCGGCAACCATTTCGCACCACTCCGCAACCAGCTCGTACCACTCCCCAACCAGTTTGCACCACCCTACAACCAGTTTCACCACTCTGCAACCAGTTCGCACCACTCCGCAAGTAGTCTGCACAATCGGTTCGCAGCACTCCGCAGCCAGTTCACACCACTCCGCAATCATTACACACCACTCCGCAACCAGTTCGCACCACTCCACAACCAGTTCACACAAGTCTGCAACCAGTTCGCACCACTCCGCAACCAGGTCGCACCACTCCGAAACCCGTTCGCACCACTCCGCAACCTGTTCGCACCACTCCGCAACCAGTTCATACCACTCCGTAACCAGTTCGCACCACTCCGCAACCAGTTAACACTACTCTGTAACAAGTTGGCACCATTCCGCAACCAGTTGGCACCACTCCGCAACCAGTTTGCACCACTCCACAACCAGTTTGCACAACTCTGCAACCAGTTCACACGACTCCGCAACCAGTTCGCACCACTCCACAACCAGTTCGCACAAGTCTGCAACCAGTTCGCACCACTCCGCAACCAGGTCGCACCACTCCGAAACCCGTTCGCACCACTCCGCAACCTGTTCGCACCACTCCGCAACCAGTTCATACCACTCCGTAACCAGTTCGCACCACTCCGCAACCAGTTCACACTACTCTGCAACAAGTTGGCACCACTCCGCAACCAGTTCGCACCACTCCGCAGCCAGTTCGCACCACTCCGCAACCAGTTCGCATCACTCGGCAACCAGTTCGCACCACTCTGCAACCAGTTTGCACCACTCCACAACCATTTTGCACCAAACCGCAACCAGTTTGCTCCACTCGGCAGCCAGTTCGCACCACTCCGCAACCAGTTCGCATCACTCGGCAACCAGTTCGCACCACTCTGCAACCAGTTTGCACCACTCCACAACCATTTTGCACCAAACCGCAACCAGTTTGCTCCACTCGGCAGCCAGTTCGCACCACTCCGCAACCAGTTCGCATCACTCGGCAACCAGTTCGCACCACTCTGCAACCAGTTTGCACCACTCCACAACCATTTTGCACCAAACCGCAACCAGTTTGCTCCACTCGGCAGCCAGTTCGCACCACTCCGCAACCAGTTCGCATCACTCGGCAACCAGTTCGCACCACTCTGCAACCAGTTTGCACCACTCCACAACCATTTTGCACCAAACCGCAACCAGTTTGCTCCACTCGGCAGCCAGTTCGCACCACTCCGCAACCAGTTCGCATCACTCGGCAACCAGTTCGCACCACTCTGCAACCAGTTTGCACCACTCCACAACCATTTTGCACCAAACCGCAACCAGTTTGCTCCACTCGGCAGCCAGTTCGCACCACTCCGCAACCAGTTCGCATCACTCGGCAACCAGTTCGCACCACTCTGCAACCAGTTTGCACCACTCCACAACCATTTTGCACCAAACCGCAACCAGTTTGCTCCACTCGGCAGCCAGTTCGCACCACTCCGCAACCAGTTCGCATCACTCGGCAACCAGTTCGCACCACTCTGCAACCAGTTTGCACCACTCCACAACCATTTTGCACCAAACCGCAACCAGTTTGCTCCACTCGGCAGCCAGTTCGCACCACTCCGCAACCAGTTCGCATCACTCGGCAACCAGTTCGCACCACTCTGCAACCAGTTTGCACCACTCCACAACCATTTTGCACCAAACCGCAACCAGTTTGCTCCACTCGGCAGCCAGTTCGCACCACTCCGCAACCAGTTCGCATCACTCGGCAACCAGTTCGCACCACTCTGCAACCAGTTTGCACCACTCCACAACCATTTTGCACCAAACCGCAACCAGTTTGCTCCACTCGGCAGCCAGTTCGCACCACTCCGCAACCAGTTCGCATCACTCGGCAACCAGTTCGCACCACTCTGCAACCAGTTTGCACCACTCCACAACCATTTTGCACCAAACCGCAACCAGTTTGCTCCACTCGGCAGCCAGTTCGCACCACTCCGCAACCAGTTCGCATCACTCGGCAACCAGTTCGCACCACTCTGCAACCAGTTTGCACCACTCCACAACCATTTTGCACCAAACCGCAACCAGTTTGCTCCACTCGGCAGCCAGTTCGCACCACTCCGCAACCAGTTCGCATCACTCGGCAACCAGTTCGCACCACTCTGCAACCAGTTTGCACCACTCCACAACCATTTTGCACCAAACCGCAACCAGTTTGCTCCACTCGGCAGCCAGTTCGCACCACTCCGCAACCAGTTCGCATCACTCGGCAACCAGTTCGCACCACTCTGCAACCAGTTTGCACCACTCCACAACCATTTTGCACCAAACCGCAACCAGTTTGCTCCACTCGGCAGCCAGTTCGCACCACTCCGCAACCAGTTCGCATCACTCGGCAACCAGTTCGCACCACTCTGCAACCAGTTTGCACCACTCCACAACCATTTTGCACCAAACCGCAACCAGTTTGCTCCACTCGGCAGCCAGTTCGCACCACTCCGCAACCAGTTCGCATCACTCGGCAACCAGTTCGCACCACTCTGCAACCAGTTTGCACCACTCCACAACCATTTTGCACCAAACCGCAACCAGTTTGCTCCACTCGGCAGCCAGTTCGCACCACTCCGCAACCAGTTCGCATCACTCGGCAACCAGTTCGCACCACTCTGCAACCAGTTTGCACCACTCCACAACCATTTTGCACCAAACCGCAACCAGTTTGCTCCACTCGGCAGCCAGTTCGCACCACTCCGCAACCAGTTCGCATCACTCGGCAACCAGTTCGCACCACTCTGCAACCAGTTTGCACCACTCCACAACCATTTTGCACCAAACCGCAACCAGTTTGCTCCACTCGGCAGCCAGTTCGCACCACTCCGCAACCAGTTCGCATCACTCGGGAACCAGATCGCACCACTCTGCAACCAGTTTGCACCACTCCACAACCATTTTGCACCAAACCACAACCAGTTCACACCACTCCGCACCCTGTTCGCACCACTCCGCAACACGTTTGCACCACTCCGCAACCAGTTTTCACCACTCCACAACAAGTTCGCACCACTCCGCAACCAGTTTGCACCACTCCGCAACCCGTTCGCACCATTCCGCATCCAGTTCACACCACTCCGCAACCAGTTAGCACCAAACCGGAACCAGTTCGCACCACTCCGCAACCGACCATTCCGCACCCAATTCGCATCACTCTGCAACCAGTTCGCACCACTCCGCAGCCAGTTTGCACCACTCCGCAGCAAGTTCGCAACACTCCGCAGCCTGTTCCCACCAACCTGCAACCAGTTCGCACCACTCTGCAACCAATTCGCACCATTCCGCAACCGGTTCGCACCACTCCGCAGCCAGTTGGTACCACTCCGCAACCAGCTCACACCACTGCGTAATCAGTTCGCAATACTCCGAAACCAGTCCACACCACTCCACACCCAGTTCGCACCACTCCGCTACCCGTTTGCACCACTCCAAAACCTGTTCGCACCACTCCGCAACCAGTTCGTATCACTCCGCAACTAGTTTGAACCACCCTGCAACCAGTTCGCACCACTCCACAACCAGTTCGCACCACTCAGCAACCAGTTCGCACCACTCCGGAACCAGTTGGCACCACTCCGCAGCCAGTTTGTACCACGCCGCAACCAGTTCGCACCACTGCGCAACCCGTTTGCACGACTCCGCAACCAGTTCGCACCACTCCGGAACCAGTTGGCACCACTCCGCAGCCAGTTTGTACCACGCCGCAACCAGTTCGCACCACTGCGCAACCCGTTTGCACGACTCCGCAACCAGTTCACACCACTCCGCAAGCAGTTCACACCACTCCGTAACCTGTTCACACCACTCCACAACCAGTTCGCACCATTCCGCAACCAGTTCGCACCACTCCGCAACCAGTTGGCACCACTCTGCAACCAGTTGGCACCATTCCGCAACCAGTTGGCACTACTCCGCAACCAGTTTGCACCACTCCGCAACCCGTTCACACCACTCCGCAACCAGTTCACACCACTCCGCAACCAGTTCGTACCACTTCGTAACAAGTTCGCACCACTCCGCAACGTGTTCCCACCACTCCGCAACCAGTTTGCACAACTCTGCAAACCGTTCGCACCACTCCGCAACCACATCACACCACTTCGCAACCAGTTCGCACCACTCCGCAACCAGTTTGCACCACTCCGCAACCAGTACGAACCACTCCGCAACCTGTTCGCACCACTCCGCAACCAGTTCCAACATTCCGCAACCAGTTCGCACCACTCCCTATCCAGTTCACACCACTCCGCAACCAATTCCCACCAAAACACAACCAGTTCCCACCACTCCGCAACCAGTTTGCACCAGTCCGCACCCAGTTCGCACCACTCCGCAGCCAGTTCGCACCAGCCCGCAGCCAGTTTGCACCACTCTACAATTCATTCGCACCACTCCGCATGCAGTTCGCACCACTCAGCAGCTAGTTGGTACCACTCCGCAACCAGTTCGCACCACTGCCCAACCAGTTCGCACCACTCCGAAACCAGTCGACACCACAACGCAACCAATTCGCACCACTCCGCAACCAGTTGGCACCACTCAATAACCAGTTCGCACCACTCCGCAACCAGTTCGTACCACTCCGCAACTAGTTCCACCACCCCGCAACCAGTTTGCACCACTCCGCAACCAGTTGGCACCACTCCGCAACCAGTTGGCACTAATCCGCATCCAGTTCACACCACTCCGCAACCAGTTTGCACCAAACCGCAACCAGTTTGCACCACTCCACAACCAGTTGGCACCACTCCGCATCCAGTTCGCACCACTCCGCAACCAGTTGGCACCACTCCGCATCCAGTTCGCACCACTCCGCAACCAGTTCGCACCACTCCGCAACCAGTTCGCACCACACCGCAGCCAGTTCGCACCACTCCGCAGCCAGTTCGCAACACTCCGCAGCCAGTTCGCACCAACACGCAACCAGATCGCACCACTCCGCAACCAGTTCGCACCACTCCGCAACCAATTGGCACCACTTTACTACCATTAAACACCAGCCCGCAACCAGTTAGCACCACTCCGCAACCAGTTTGGACCACTCCCGGCCAGTTTGCACCACTCCGCAACCAGTTCGAACCACTCCACAACCCTTTCGTACCACTGCGCAACCAGTTCGCACGACTACGGAACCATTTCGCACCACTCCGCAACCAGATTGCACAAGTCTGCAACCAGTTCGCACCACTCCGTAACCACTATGCACCACACCGAAACCAGTTTGCACCACTCCACAACCAGTTTCAACCACTCCGCAACCAGATCGAACCACTCCCCAACCTGTTTGCACCAGTCCGCACCCGGTTCCAACCACTCCGCAACCAGTTTGCACCACTCCGCAGCCAGTTCGCACCACTCCGCAGCCAGTAGGCACCACTCCGCACCCAGTGCGCACCACTCGGCAATTAATTGGCACCTCTACGCAACCAGTTCGCACCACTCCGCAGCCAGTTGGTACCACTCCGCAACCAGTTCGCACCTCTGCGCAACCAGCTCGCACCACTCCGCAACCAGTTCACACCACTCCGCAACCCGTTCGCACCATTCCGCATCCAGTTCATACCACTCCGCAACCAGTTCGCACCACTGCGCAACCAGCTCGCACCACTCCGCAACCAGTTCACACCACTCCGCAACCCGTTCGCACCATTCCGCATCCAGTTCATACCACTCCGCAACCAGTTCGCACCACTGCGCAACCAGCTCGCACCACTCCGCAACCAGTTCACACCACTCCGCAACCCGTTCGCACCATTCCGCATCCAGTTCATACCACTCCGCAACCAGTTCGCACCACTGCGCAACCAGCTCGCACCACTCCGCAACCAGTTCACACCACTCCGCAACCCGTTCGCACCATTCCGCATCCAGTTCATACCACTCCGCAACCAGTTCGCACCACTGCGCAACCAGCTCGCACCACTCCGCAACCAGTTCACACCACTCCGCAACCCGTTCGCACCATTCCGCATCCAGTTCATACCACTCCGCAACCAGTTCGCACCACTGCGCAACCAGCTCGCACCACTCCGCAACCAGTTCACACCACTCCGCAACCCGTTCGCACCATTCCGCATCCAGTTCATACCACTCCGCAACCAGTTCGCACCACTGCGCAACCAGCTCGCACCACTCCGCAACCAGTTCACACCACTCCGCAACCCGTTCGCACCATTCCGCATCCAGTTCATACCACTCCGCAACCAGTTCGCACCACTGCGCAACCAGCTCGCACCACTCCGCAACCAGTTCACACCACTCCGCAACCCGTTCGCACCATTCCGCATCCAGTTCATACCACTCCGCAACCAGTTCGCACCACTGCGCAACCAGCTCGCACCACTCCGCAACCAGTTCACACCACTCCGCAACCCGTTCGCACCATTCCGCATCCAGTTCATACCACTCCGCAACCAGTTTGCACCAAACCGCAACCATTTCGCACCACTCCGCAACCGACCATTCCGCACCCAGTTCGCATCACTCTGCAACCAGTTCGCACCACTCTGCAGCCAGTTTGCACCACTCCGCAGCCAGTTCGCAACACTCCGCAGCCAGTTCCCACCAACCCGCAACCAATTCGCACCTTTCTGCAACCAATTCGCACCATTCCGCAACCAGTTCGCACCACTCCGCAGCCAGTTGGTACCACTCCGCAACCAGCTCACACCACTGCGTAATCAGTTCGCAATACTCCGAAATCAGTCCACACCACTCCACAACCTGTTCGCACCACTCCGCTACCCGTTTGCACCACTCCAAAACCTGTTTGCACCACTCCGCAACCAGTTCGTATCACTCTGCAACTAGTTTGCACCACCCCGCAACCAGTTCGCACCACTCCACAACCAGTTCGCACCACTCCGCAACCAGTTTGCACCACTCCGGAACCAGTTGGAACCATCCGCAGCCAGTTTGTGCCACGCCGCAACCAGTTCGCACCACTGCGCAACCCGTTCGCACGACTCCGTAACCAGTTGGCACCACTCTGCAACCAGTTGGTACCATTCCGCAACCAGTTGGCACCACTCCGCAACCAGTTTGCACCACTCTGCAACCCGTTCACACCACTCCGCAACCAGTTCACACCACTCCGCAACCAGTTCGCACCACTCCGCAACCAGTTCGCACCAAACCGCAACCAGTTCGCACCATTCCAAAACCAGTTGGCACCATTCCGCACCCAGTTCGCACCACTCCGCAATCAGTTCGCACCACTCCCCAGCCAGTTCCCACCACTCTGCAGCCAGTTCGCACCACTCCGAAGCCAGTTCGCACCACTCCGCAACCAATTGGCAGCACTCTGCAACCATTTGGCACCACCCCACAACCAGTTGGCACCACTCCGCAACCAGTTCGAACCACTCCGCAACCAGTTCGCACCACTCCGCAACCGGTTCGCACCACTCCGCAACCATTTCGCACCACTCCGCAACCAGTTTGCACAATTCTGCAACCAGTTCGCACCACACCGCAACCAGTTCGCACCTGTCCGCAACCATTTAACACCACTCCGCAACCAGTTCACACCTTTCCGCAACCGATTGGCACCACTCTGCAACCAGTTCGCACTACTCCGCACCCAGTTCGCACCACTCCGCAGCCGATTCGCACCATTCTGCAGCCAGTTCGCACCACTCCGAAGCCAGTTCGCACCACTCCGCAACCGGTTCGCACCATCCCCCAACCCGTTCGCACCACTCCGCACCCAGTTCACACCACTCCGCATCCAGTTCACACCACTCCGCAACCAGTTCGCCCCACTCCGCACCCTGTCCGTACCACTCCGCAATCAGTTCGCACCACTCTGCAACCGGTTCGCACCACTCCGCAGCCAGTTCGCACCACTCCGCAGCCGATTCGCACCATTCTGCAGCCAGTTCGCACCACTCCGAAGCCAGTTCGCACCACTCCGCAACCGGTTCGCACCATCCCCCAACCCGTTCGCACCACTCCGCACCCAGTTCACACCACTCCGCATCCAGTTCACACCACTCCGCAACCAGTTCGCCCCACTCCGCACCCTGTCCGTACCACTCCGCAATCAGTTCGCACCACTCTGCAACCGGTTCGCACCACTCCGCAGCCAGTTCGCACCACTCCGCAGCCGATTCGCACCATTCTGCAGCCAGTTCGCACCACTCCGAAGCCAGTTCGCACCACTCCGCAACCGGTTCGCACCATCCCCCAACCCGTTCGCACCACTCCGCACCCAGTTCACACCACTCCGCATCCAGTTCACACCACTCCGCAACCAGTTCGCCCCACTCCGCACCCTGTCCGTACCACTCCGCAATCAGTTCGCACCACTCTGCAACCGGTTCGCACCACTCCGCAGCCAGTTCGCACCACTCCGCAGCCGATTCGCACCATTCTGCAGCCAGTTCGCACCACTCCGAAGCCAGTTCGCACCACTCCGCAACCGGTTCGCACCATCCCCCAACCCGTTCGCACCACTCCGCACCCAGTTCACACCACTCCGCATCCAGTTCACACCACTCCGCAACCAGTTCGCCCCACTCCGCACCCTGTCCGTACCACTCCGCAATCAGTTCGCACCACTCTGCAACCGGTTCGCACCACTCCGCAGCCAGTTCGCACCACTCCGCAGCCGATTCGCACCATTCTGCAGCCAGTTCGCACCACTCCGAAGCCAGTTCGCACCACTCCGCAACCGGTTCGCACCATCCCCCAACCCGTTCGCACCACTCCGCACCCAGTTCACACCACTCCGCATCCAGTTCACACCACTCCGCAACCAGTTCGCCCCACTCCGCACCCTGTCCGTACCACTCCGCAATCAGTTCGCACCACTCTGCAACCGGTTCGCACCACTCCGCAGCCAGTTCGCACCACTCCGCAGCCGATTCGCACCATTCTGCAGCCAGTTCGCACCACTCCGAAGCCAGTTCGCACCACTCCGCAACCGGTTCGCACCATCCCCCAACCCGTTCGCACCACTCCGCACCCAGTTCACACCACTCCGCATCCAGTTCACACCACTCCGCAACCAGTTCGCCCCACTCCGCACCCTGTCCGTACCACTCCGCAATCAGTTCGCACCACTCTGCAACCGGTTCGCACCACTCCGCAGCCAGTTCGCACCACTCCGCAGCCGATTCGCACCATTCTGCAGCCAGTTCGCACCACTCCGAAGCCAGTTCGCACCACTCCGCAACCGGTTCGCACCATCCCCCAACCCGTTCGCACCACTCCGCACCCAGTTCACACCACTCCGCATCCAGTTCACACCACTCCGCAACCAGTTCGCCCCACTCCGCACCCTGTCCGTACCACTCCGCAATCAGTTCGCACCACTCTGCAACCGGTTCGCACCACTCCGCAGCCAGTTCGCACCACTCCGCAGCCGATTCGCACCATTCTGCAGCCAGTTCGCACCACTCCGAAGCCAGTTCGCACCACTCCGCAACCGGTTCGCACCATCCCCCAACCCGTTCGCACCACTCCGCACCCAGTTCACACCACTCCGCATCCAGTTCACACCACTCCGCAACCAGTTCGCCCCACTCCGCACCCTGTCCGTACCACTCCGCAATCAGTTCGCACCACTCTGCAACCGGTTCGCACCACTCCGCAGCCAGTTCGCACCACTCCGCAGCCGATTCGCACCATTCTGCAGCCAGTTCGCACCACTCCGAAGCCAGTTCGCACCACTCCGCAACCGGTTCGCACCATCCCCCAACCCGTTCGCACCACTCCGCACCCAGTTCACACCACTCCGCATCCAGTTCACACCACTCCGCAACCAGTTCGCCCCACTCCGCACCCTGTCCGTACCACTCCGCAATCAGTTCGCACCACTCTGCAACCGGTTCGCACCACTCCGCAGCCAGTTCGCACCACTCCGCAGCCGATTCGCACCATTCTGCAGCCAGTTCGCACCACTCCGAAGCCAGTTCGCACCACTCCGCAACCGGTTCGCACCATCCCCCAACCCGTTCGCACCACTCCGCACCCAGTTCACACCACTCCGCATCCAGTTCACACCACTCCGCAACCAGTTCGCCCCACTCCGCACCCTGTCCGTACCACTCCGCAATCAGTTCGCACCACTCTGCAACCGGTTCGCACCACTCCGCAGCCAGTTCGCACCACTCCGCAGCCGATTCGCACCATTCTGCAGCCAGTTCGCACCACTCCGAAGCCAGTTCGCACCACTCCGCAACCGGTTCGCACCATCCCCCAACCCGTTCGCACCACTCCGCACCCAGTTCACACCACTCCGCATCCAGTTCACACCACTCCGCAACCAGTTCGCCCCACTCCGCACCCTGTCCGTACCACTCCGCAATCAGTTCGCACCACTCTGCAACCGGTTCGCACCACTCCGCAGCCAGTTCGCACCACTCCGCAGCCGATTCGCACCATTCTGCAGCCAGTTCGCACCACTCCGAAGCCAGTTCGCACCACTCCGCAACCGGTTCGCACCATCCCCCAACCCGTTCGCACCACTCCGCACCCAGTTCACACCACTCCGCATCCAGTTCACACCACTCCGCAACCAGTTCGCCCCACTCCGCACCCTGTCCGTACCACTCCGCAATCAGTTCGCACCACTCTGCAACCGGTTCGCACCACTCCGCAGCCAGTTCGCACCACTCCGCAGCCGATTCGCACCATTCTGCAGCCAGTTCGCACCACTCCGAAGCCAGTTCGCACCACTCCGCAACCGGTTCGCACCATCCCCCAACCCGTTCGCACCACTCCGCACCCAGTTCACACCACTCCGCATCCAGTTCACACCACTCCGCAACCAGTTCGCCCCACTCCGCACCCTGTCCGTACCACTCCGCAATCAGTTCGCACCACTCTGCAACCGGTTCGCACCACTCCGCAGCCAGTTCGCACCACTCCGCAGCCGATTCGCACCATTCTGCAGCCAGTTCGCACCACTCCGAAGCCAGTTCGCACCACTCCGCAACCGGTTCGCACCATCCCCCAACCCGTTCGCACCACTCCGCACCCAGTTCACACCACTCCGCATCCAGTTCACACCACTCCGCAACCAGTTCGCCCCACTCCGCACCCTGTCCGTACCACTCCGCAATCAGTTCGCACCACTCTGCAACCGGTTCGCACCACTCCGCAGCCAGTTCGCACCACCCCGCAGCCAGTTCGCACCACTTCGCAGCTTGTTCAAACTAACCCGCAACCAGTTCGCACCACTCCGCAACCCGTTCACACCACTCCGCAACCATTTTGCACCACGCTGCAAGCAGTTCGCACCACTCCGCAACCAGTTGGCACCATTCCGCAACCAGTTCGCAGCACTCCGCAACCAGTTTGCACAACTCCGCAACCCGTTCGCAAAACTCTGCAACTGGTTCGCATTTCTCTGCAACCAGTTGGCACCACTCTGCAACCAGTTCGCACCACTCCACAATCCGTTCGCACCACTCCACAACGAATTCGCACCACTCCACAACCAGTTCACACCACTCGGCAACCAGTTCGCACCGATACGCAACCAGTTCGCACCGCTACGCAACCAGTTCGCACCGCTCCGCAACCAGTTCGCACCACTCCACAACCATTTCACACCACTGCGCAACCAGTTCGCACCACTCCAGAATTAGTTCGCATCACTCCACAACCAGATCGCACCAATCCGCAACAAGTTCACACCACTACGAAACCAGTTCGCACCACTCCGCAACCAGTTCGCACCACTCTTCAACCAGTTCGCACAACTCCGCAACGCGTTCGCACCACTATGCAACCTGTAAGCACCACTCCGCAACCAGTTCGCACCACTCCGCAACCAGTTCGTATCACTCCGCAACTAGTTTGCACCACCCTGCAACCAGTTCGCACCACTCGGCAGCCAGTTCGCACCACTCGGCAGCCAGTTCGCACCACTCGGCAGCCAGTTCGCACCACTCGGCAGCCAGTTCGCACCACTCGGCAGCCAGTTCGCACCACTCGGCAGCCAGTTCGCACCACTCGGCAGCCAGTTCGCACCACTCGGCAGCCAGTTCGCACCACTCGGCAGCCAGTTCGCACCACTCGGCAGCCAGTTCGCACCACTCGGCAGCCAGTTCGCACCACTCGGCAGCCAGTTCGCACCACTCGGCAGCCAGTTCGCACCACTCGGCAGCCAGTTCGCACCACTCGGCAGCCAGTTCGCACCACTCGGCAGCCAGTTCGCACCACTCGGCAGCCAGTTCGCACCACTCGGCAGCCAGTTCGCACCACTCGGCAGCCAGTTCGCACCACTCGGCAGCCAGTTCGCACCACTCGGCAGCCAGTTCGCACCACTCGGCAGCCAGTTCGCACCACTCGGCAGCCAGTTCGCACCACTCGGCAGCCAGTTCGCACCACTCGGCAGCCAGTTCGCACCACTCGGCAGCCAGTTCGCACCACTCGGCAGCCAGTTCGCACCACTCGGCAGCCAGTTCGCACCACTCGGCAGCCAGTTCGCACCACTCGGCAGCCAGTTCGCACCACTCGGCAGCCAGTTCGCACCACTCGGCAGCCAGTTCGCACCACTCGGCAGCCAGTTCGCACCACTCTGCAACCAGTTCGCACCACTCCGCAACCAGGTCGCACCACCCCGCAACCAGTTCGCACCACTCCGCAACCAGGTCGCACCATTCCGCAACCAGTTTGCACCACTCCGCAACCAGTTGGCACAACTCCGCAACCAGTTCGCACCGTTCCACAACCAGTTGGCACCACTCCGCAACCAGTTCCCACCACTCTACCACCAGTTCGCACCATTCCTCATCTAGTTTGCAGCACTGTGCAACCATCTCGCACCACTCCGCAATCAGTTCGCACCACCCCGCAACCAGGTCGCACCACTCCGCAACCCGTTCGCACCACTCCACAACCAGTTTCGCACCACTCCACAACCACTTCGCACAACTCCGCAACCAATTCACACCACTTCGCAACCAGTTTGTACCACTCCGCAACCAGTTCGCACCACTCCGCGACCAGTTGGCACCACTCCGCAACCAGTTCGCATCACTCTGCAACCAGTTCGCACCACTCCGCACCCCATTCGCAACACTCCGCAACCAGTTCGCACCATTCCGCAACCATTTGGCACCACTCTGCAACCAGTTCGCACCACTCCGCAACCAGTTCGCATCACTCTGCAACCAGTTCGCACCACTCCGCACCCCATTCGCAACACTCCGCAACCAGTTCGCACCATTCCGCAACCATTTGGCACCACTCTTCAACCAGCTCACACCACTCCGCAACCATTTCACACCACTACGCAACCAGTTCGCACCACTCCACAATCAGTTCACACCACTCCACAACCAGTTCGCACCATTCCGCATCCAGTTCACACAACTCCACAACCAGTTCACACCACTCCGCAACCAGTTCGCACCAATCCGCAACCAGTTCGCACCACTCCGCAACCAGTTTGCACCACTCTGCAACCAGTTTGTACCACTCCGCAACCAGTTCGCACCACTCCGCAACCAGTTTGCACCACTCTGCAACCAGTTTGTACCACTCCGCAACCAGTTCGCACCACTCCGCAGCCAGTTCAAACCACTCCGCAACCGGTTCGCATCACTCTGCAACCAGTTCGCACCACTCCGTACCCCATTCGCAACACTCCGCCACTAGTTAGCACCACTCGGCAACCATTTGGCACCACTCTCCAACCAGTTCACACCACTCCGCAACCATTTCACACCACTCCGCAACCAGTTCGCACTACTCCACAATCAGTTCACACCACTCCACAACCAGTTCACACCACTCCGCATCCAGTTCACATCACTCCGCAACCAGTTCGCACCACTCCGCAACCAGTTGGCACCACTCCGCAACCAGTTGGCACCACTCCGCAACCAGGTGACACCACTCCGCAACCAGTTCGCAGCACTCCGCAACCAGTTTGCACCACTCCGCAGCCAGTTCGTACCACTCCGCAACCAGTTCGCACCACTCTCCAACCAGTTCGCACCACTCTGCAACCAGTTCGCACCACTCTGCAACCAGTTCGCACCACTCTGCAACCAGTTCGCACCACTCTGCAACCAGTTCGCACCACTCTGCAACCAGTTCGCACCACTCTGCAACCAGTTCGCACCACTCTGCAACCAGTTCGCACCACTCTGCAACCAGTTCGCACCACTCTGCAACCAGTTCGCACCACTCTGCAACCAGTTCGCACCACTCTGCAACCAGTTCGCACCACTCTGCAACCAGTTCGCACCACTCTGCAACCAGTTCGCACCACTCTGCAACCAGTTCGCACCACTCTGCAACCAGTTCGCACCACTCTGCAACCAGTTCGCACCACTCTGCAACCAGTTCGCACCACTCTGCAACCAGTTCGCACCACTCTGCAACCAGTTCGCACCACTCCGCAACCAGTTCGCACCACTCCACAACCAGTTCACACCACTCCAGAACCAGTTCACACCACTCCGCAACCAGTTCCCGCCACTCCGCAACCAGTTCGCACCACTCCGCAACCAGTTTGTACCACTCCGCAACCAGTTCGCACCACTCTCCAACCAGTTCACACCACTCTGCAACCAGTTGGCACCACTCCGCAACCAGTTGGCACCACTCCACAACCAGTTGGCACCACTCCGCAACCAGGTTGCACCACTCTGCATCCAGTTCGCACCACTCCACAACCACATCGCACCACTCTGCAACCAGTTTGCCCCACTGCGCAACCAGTTCACACCACTCTGCAACCAGTTTGCACCACTCCGCAGCCAGTTCGTACCACCCCGCAACTAGTTCGCACCACTGTGCAACCAGTTCGCACCACTCCGCATTCAGTGCACACCACTCTGCAACCAGCTGGCACCACTCCGCAACTACTTCGCACAACTCTGCAACCAGTTCGCACCACTCCGCAACCAGATCGCACTACTCTGGAACCAGTTCGCACTACTCCACAACCAGGTGGCACCACTCTGAAACCAGTTTGCACCACTCCGCAACCAGTTCGCACAACTCCGCAACCAGTTCGCACCAATCTGCAACCAGGTCGCACCACTCCGCAACCAGATCGCACTACTCCGCAACCAGGTCGCACCACTCTGCAGCCAGTCCACACCACTCTGCAACCAGTTGCACCACTCGGCAACCAGTTCGCACCACTCCGCAACCAGATCGCACTACTCCGCAACCAGGTCGCACCACTCTGCAGCCAGTCCACACCACTCTGCAACCAGTTGCACCACTCGGCAACCAGTTCGCACCACTCCGCAGCCAGTTTGCACCACTCCGCAACCAGTTCGCATCACTCTGCAACCACTTCGCACCACTCCGTACCCCATTCGCAACACTCCGCATCCAATTCGCACCACTCGGCAACTATTTGGCACCACTCTGCAACCAGTTCACACCAATCCGCAACCATTTCACACCACTCCGCAACCAGTTCGCACCACTCCACAATCAGTTCAGACCACTCCACAACCAGTTCACACCACTCCGCATCCAGTTCACATCACTCCGCAACCAGTTCGCACCATTCCGCAACCAGTTCGCACCATTCCTCAACCAGTTCGCACCACTCCGCACCCAGTTGGCACCACTCCGCAACCTGTTGGCACCACTCCGCAACTAGGTGGCACCACTCCGCAACCAGTTCGCAGCACTCCACAACCAGTTCGCACCACTCCGCAACCAGTTCGTACCACTCGGCAACCAGTTCGCACCACTCTGCAACCAGTTCGTACCACTCCGCAACCAGCTCGCACCACTCCGCAACCAGTTCGCACCACTCGGCAACCAGTTCGCACCACTCTGCAACCAGTTCGTACCACTCCGCAACCAGCTCGCACCACTCCGCAACCAGTTCGCACCACTCGGCAACCAGTTCGCACCACTCTGCAACCAGTTCGTACCACTCCGCAACCAGCTCGCACCACTCCGCAACCAGTTCGCACCACTCGGCAACCAGTTCGCACCACTCTGCAACCAGTTCGTACCACTCCGCAACCAGCTCGCACCACTCCGCAACCAGTTCGCACCACTCGGCAACCAGTTCGCACCACTCTGCAACCAGTTCGTACCACTCCGCAACCAGCTCGCACCACTCCGCAACCAGTTCGCACCACTCGGCAACCAGTTCGCACCACTCTGCAACCAGTTCGTACCACTCCGCAACCAGCTCGCACCACTCCGCAACCAGTTCGCACCACTCGGCAACCAGTTCGCACCACTCTGCAACCAGTTCGTACCACTCCGCAACCAGCTCGCACCACTCCGCAACCAGTTCGCACCACTCGGCAACCAGTTCGCACCACTCTGCAACCAGTTCGTACCACTCCGCAACCAGCTCGCACCACTCCGCAACCAGTTCGCACCACTCGGCAACCAGTTCGCACCACTCTGCAACCAGTTCGTACCACTCCGCAACCAGCTCGCACCACTCCGCAACCAGTTCGCACCACTCGGCAACCAGTTCGCACCACTCTGCAACCAGTTCGTACCACTCCGCAACCAGCTCGCACCACTCCGCAACCAGTTCGCACCACTCGGCAACCAGTTCGCACCACTCTGCAACCAGTTCGTACCACTCCGCAACCAGCTCGCACCACTCCGCAACCAGTTCGCACCACTCGGCAACCAGTTCGCACCACTCTGCAACCAGTTCGTACCACTCCGCAACCAGCTCGCACCACTCCGCAACCAGTTCGCACCACTCGGCAACCAGTTCGCACCACTCTGCAACCAGTTCGTACCACTCCGCAACCAGCTCGCACCACTCCGCAACCAGTTCGCACCACTCGGCAACCAGTTCGCACCACTCTGCAACCAGTTCGTACCACTCCGCAACCAGCTCGCACCACTCCGCAACCAGTTCGCACCACTCGGCAACCAGTTCGCACCACTCTGCAACCAGTTCGTACCACTCCGCAACCAGCTCGCACCACTCCGCAACCAGTTCGCACCACTCGGCAACCAGTTCGCACCACTCTGCAACCAGTTCGTACCACTCCGCAACCAGCTCGCACCACTCCGCAACCAGTTCGCACCACTCGGCAACCAGTTCGCACCACTCTGCAACCAGTTCGTACCACTCCGCAACCAGCTCGCACCACTCCGCAACCAGTTCGCACCACTCGGCAACCAGTTCGCACCACTCTGCAACCAGTTCGTACCACTCCGCAACCAGCTCGCACCACTCCGCAACCAGTTCGCACCACTCGGCAACCAGTTCGCACCACTCTGCAACCAGTTCGTACCACTCCGCAACCAGCTCGCACCACTCCGCAACCAGTTCGCACCACTCGGCAACCAGTTCGCACCACTCTGCAACCAGTTCGTACCACTCCGCAACCAGCTCGCACCACTCCGCAACCAGTTCGCACCACTCGGCAACCAGTTCGCACCACTCTGCAACCAGTTCGTACCACTCCGCAACCAGCTCGCACCACTCCGCAACCAGTTCGCACCACTCGGCAACCAGTTCGCACCACTCTGCAACCAGTTCGTACCACTCCGCAACCAGCTCGCACCACTCCGCAACCAGTTCGCACCACTCGGCAACCAGTTCGCACCACTCTGCAACCAGTTCGTACCACTCCGCAACCAGCTCGCACCACTCCGCAACCAGTTCGCACCACTCGGCAACCAGTTCGCACCACTCTGCAACCAGTTCGTACCACTCCGCAACCAGCTCGCACCACTCCGCAACCAGTTCGCACCACTCGGCAACCAGTTCGCACCACTCTGCAACCAGTTCGTACCACTCCGCAACCAGCTCGCACCACTCCGCAACCAGTTCGCACCACTCGGCAACCAGTTCGCACCACTCTGCAACCAGTTCGTACCACTCCGCAACCAGCTCGCACCACTCCGCAACCAGTTCGCACCACTCGGCAACCAGTTCGCACCACTCTGCAACCAGTTCGTACCACTCCGCAACCAGCTCGCACCACTCCGCAACCAGTTCGCACCACTCGGCAACCAGTTCGCACCACTCTGCAACCAGTTCGTACCACTCCGCAACCAGCTCGCACCACTCCGCAACCAGTTCGCACCACTCGGCAACCAGTTCGCACCACTCTGCAACCAGTTCGTACCACTCCGCAACCAGCTCGCACCACTCCGCAACCAGTTCGCACCACTCGGCAACCAGTTCGCACCACTCTGCAACCAGTTCGTACCACTCCGCAACCAGCTCGCACCACTCCGCAACCAGTTCGCACCACTCGGCAACCAGTTCGCACCACTCTGCAACCAGTTCGTACCACTCCGCAACCAGCTCGCACCACTCCGCAACCAGTTCGCACCACTCGGCAACCAGTTCGCACCACTCTGCAACCAGTTCGTACCACTCCGCAACCAGCTCGCACCACTCCGCAACCAGTTCGCACCACTCGGCAACCAGTTCGCACCACTCTGCAACCAGTTCGTACCACTCCGCAACCAGCTCGCACCACTCCGCAACCAGTTCGCACCACTCGGCAACCAGTTCGCACCACTCTGCAACCAGTTCGTACCACTCCGCAACCAGCTCGCACCACTCCGCAACCAGTTCGCACCACTCGGCAACCAGTTCGCACCACTCTGCAACCAGTTCGTACCACTCCGCAACCAGCTCGCACCACTCCGCAACCAGTTCGCACCACTCGGCAACCAGTTCGCACCACTCTGCAACCAGTTCGTACCACTCCGCAACCAGCTCGCACCACTCCGCAACCAGTTCGCACCACTCGGCAACCAGTTCGCACCACTCTGCAACCAGTTCGTACCACTCCGCAACCAGCTCGCACCACTCCGCAACCAGTTCGCACCACTCGGCAACCAGTTCGCACCACTCTGCAACCAGTTCGCACCACTCCGCAACCAGTTCGCACCACTCCGCAACCAGTTCGCACCACTCCGCAACCAGTTCGCACCACTCCGCAACCAGTTTTCACAACTCTGCAACCAGTTCGCACCACTCTGCAAGCAGTTTGCACTACTCCGCAATCAATTTGCACAGCTCTGCAACCAGTCTGCACCACTCAGCAACCAGTTCGCACCACTCTCCATCTAGTTCACACCACTCCGCAACCAGTTGGCACCACTCCGCACCCAGTTCGCACCACTCCGCAACCAGTTCGCACCACTTTGCAGCCAGTTTGCACCACTCCCCAGCCAGTTCGCACCACTCCGCTCCCAGTTCGCACCAACCAGGAACAAGTTCCCACCACTCCACGACCAGTTCGCAACACTCCGCAGCTAGTTCGTACCACTCCGCAACCAGTTCCCACATGTGCGCAACCAGTTCGCACTACTCCGCAACCAGTTCGCACAACTCCGCAACCAGATCGCACCACTCCGCACCGCGTTCGCACTACATCGCAACCCGTTCGCACCACTCTGCAGCCAGTTCGCACCTTTCCGCAACCAGTTCGCATAACTGCGCAACCAGTTTGCACCACTCCGCAACCAGTTCGCACCACTCCGCAACCAGTTCGCACCACTCCGCAACCAGTTGGCACCACTCGGCAACAAGTTGGCACCACTCCATTACCAGTTGGCACTACTCCGCAACCAGTTTGCACCACTCCGCAACTAGTTAGCACCACTCCGCAACCAGTTCGCACCACTCTGCAACCAGTTTGCACCACTCCGCAACCAGTTCGCACCACTCCGCAACCAGTTCGCACATCTCCGCAACCAGTTTGCACAACTCGGAAACCAGTTCGCACCACTCTGCAACCAGTGCGCACCACTCTGCAACCAGTTTGCACCACTCTGCAACCAGTTTGCACCACTCCGCAACCAGTTCGCACCACTCCGCAACCAGTTCGCACATCTCCGCAACCAGTTTGCACAACTCGGAAACCAGTTCGCACCACTCTGCAACCAGTGCGCACCAATCTGCAACCAGTTTGCACCACTCTGCAACCAGTTTGCACCACTCCGCAACCAGTTCGCACCACTCCACATCTAGTTCACACCACTCCGCAACCAGTTCTAACCAAACCGCGACAAGTTTGAACCACTCCGCAACCAGGTGGCACCACTCCGCACCCAATTCGAACCACTCCGAAACCAGTTCGCACCACTTTTCAGCTAGTTTGCACATCTCCCCAGCCAGTTCTCACCACTCCGCACCCAGTTCCCACCACTTCGCAACCACTTCGCACAACTCCGCAACCACTTCGCCCAATTCCGTAACCAGATCGCACCACTCGGCAACCAGTTCGCACCACTCCACAGCTAGTTCGCACCACTCTTCAACCAGTTCGCACAACTCCGCAACCAGTCGCACCAATCTGCAACCAGGTCGCACCACTCCGCATCCTGTTTGCACCACTCCGCAACCAGGTCGCACCACTCCGCAACCAGTTTGCACCACTCCGCAACCAGTTCGCACCATTCCCGAACCAGTTCACACCACTCCGCAACCAGTTCGCACCACTCCGCATCCAGTTCGCACCACTCCGCAACCAGTTCGCATCTATCCGCAACCACTTCTCACAACTCCGCAACCAATTCGCACCACTCCGCGACCAGTTCGCACCACTCCGCAACCAGTTCGCACTACTCCACAACCAGTTTGCACCACTCCGCAACCAGTTCGCACCATTCCCGAACCAGTTCACACCACTCCGCAACCAGTTCGCACCACTCCGCAACCACTTCGCACAACTCCGCAACCAATTCGCACCACTCCGCGACCAGATCGCACCACTCCGCAACCAGTTCGCACTACTCCAAAACCAGTTTGCACCACTCCGCAACCAGTTTGAACCACTCCGCAACCACTTCGCACCACTCCGCAACCAGTTCGCACCACTCCGCAACCCGTTTGCACAACTCTGCAACCAGTTTGCACCACTCCGCAACCAGTTCGTACCACTCCGCAACCAATTTGCACAACGCTACAACCTGTCTGCACCACTCTGCAACCAGTTCGCACCACTCTCCATCTAGTGCACAACACCCTGCAACCAGTTCACACCAAACCGCGACAAGTTCGCACCACTGCGCAACCAGCTGGTACCACTCCGAACCCAGTTCGCACCACTCCGCAACCAGTTTGCACCACATCGCAGCCAGTTCGCACCACTCCCCAGCCAGTTTGCACCACTCCCCACCCAGTTCGCACCAACCAGCAACCAGTTCCCACCACTCCGCAACCAGTTCGCAACACTCCGCAGCTAGTTTGTACCACTCCGCAACCAGTTCCCACATGTGCGCAACCAGTTCTCACCACTCCGCAACCAGTTCGCACCCCTCTGCAACCAGTTCCCACCACTCCGCAACCACTTCACACAACTCCGAACCAGTTCGCACAACTCTGCAACCAACCAGATCGCACCACTCCGGACCCAGTTTGCACTACTCCGCAACCTGGTCGCACCACTCCGGAACCAGTTCGCACCACTCCGCAACCAGTTTGCACCACTCCGCAACCAGTTCCCACCACTCCGCAACCAGTTCGCACCACTCCACAACCAGTTCGCACCACTCCGCAACCACTTCGCACAACTCCGCACCCAATTTGCACCACTCCGCGACCAGATCGCACCACTCCGCAACCAGTTCGCACTACTCCAAAACCAGTTTGCACCACTCCGCAACCAGTTTGAACCACTCCGCAACCAGTTCGGACCACTCCGCAACCAGTTTGCACCACTCCACAACCCGTTTGCACAACTCTGCAACCCGTTCGCACCACTCGGCAACCAGTTCGTACCACTGTGCAACCAATTTGCACCACGCTACAACCTGTCTGCACCACTCTGCAATCCGTTCGCACCACTCTCCATCTAGTCCACAACACCCCGCAACCAGTTCACACCAAACCGTGACAAGTTCGCACCACTGCGCAACCAGCTGGTACCTCTCCACACCCAGTTCGCACCACATCGCAGCCAGTTCGCACCACTCCCCACCCAGTTCGCACCACTCCCCACCCAGTTCGCACCAAACAGCAACCAGTTCCCACCACTCCGCAACCAGTTCGCAACACTCCACAGCTAGTTTGTACCACTCCCCAACCAGTTCCCACATGTGCGCAACCAGTTCGCACCACTCCGCAACCAGTTCGCACCACTCCGCAACCTGTTCCCACCACTCCGCAACCACTTCACACAACTCCGCAACCAGTTCGCACAACTCTGCAACCAGATCGCACCACTCCGGACCCAGTTTGCAATACTCCGCAACCAGGTCGTACCACTCCGGAACCAGTTCGCACCACTCCGCAACCAGTTTGCACCACTCCGCAACCAGTTCCCACCACTCCGCAACAACTTAACACCACTCCACAACCAGTTTGCACCACTCCGCAACCAGTTCCCACAACTACGCAACCAGTTTGCACCACTCCACAACCAGTTGGCACAACTCCGCATCCAGGTCCCACCACTCGGCAAACAGTTCGCACCATTTCGAACCAGTTTACACCACTCCGCAACCAGTTCGCACCACTCCGCAACCAGTTCGCACCTTTTCGCAACCACTTCGCACCACTCCGCAACCACTTCGCACAACTCCGCAACCAATTCGCACCACTCCGCAACCAGAATGCACCACTCCGCAACCACTTCGCAATACTCCGAAACTAGTTCACACCACTCCGCAACCAGTTTGAACCAATCCGCACCCAGTTTTTACAAGTCCGCAACCAGTTCGCACCACTCCGCAACGAGTTCGCACCACTCCGCAACCAGTTCGCAGCACAATAAAACCAGTTTGCAACACTCCGCAACCAGTTCGCACCACTCTGCAACCAGTTTGCACCACTCCGCAACCAGCTCGCACTACTCCGCAACCAGTTCGCACCACTCTGCAACCAGTTTGCACCACTCCGCAACCAGCTCGCACTACTCCGCAACCAGTTCGCACCACTCTGCAACCAGTTTGCACCACTCCGCAACCAGCTCGCACTACTCCGCAACCAGTTCGCACCACTCTGCAACCAGTTTGCACCACTCCGCAACCAGCTCGCACTACTCCGCAACCAGTTCGCACCACTCTGCAACCAGTTTGCACCACTCCGCAACCAGCTCGCACTACTCCGCAACCAGTTCGCACCACTCTGCAACCAGTTTGCACCACTCCGCAACCAGCTCGCACTACTCCGCAACCAGTTCGCACCACTCTGCAACCAGTTTGCACCACTCCGCAACCAGCTCGCACTACTCCGCAACCAGTTCGCACCACTCTGCAACCAGTTTGCACCACTCCGCAACCAGCTCGCACTACTCCGCAACCAGTTCGCACCACTCTGCAACCAGTTTGCACCACTCCGCAACCAGCTCGCACTACTCCGCAACCAGTTCGCACCACTCTGCAACCAGTTTGCACCACTCCGCAACCAGCTCGCACTACTCCGCAACCAGTTCGCACCACTCTGCAACCAGTTTGCACCACTCCGCAACCAGCTCGCACTACTCCGCAACCAGTTCGCACCACTCTGCAACCAGTTTGCACCACTCCGCAACCAGCTCGCACTACTCCGCAACCAGTTCGCACCACTCTGCAACCAGTTTGCACCACTCCGCAACCAGCTCGCACTACTCCGCAACCAGTTCGCACCACTCTGCAACCAGTTTGCACCACTCCGCAACCAGCTCGCACTACTCCGCAACCAGTTCGCACCACTCTGCAACCAGTTTGCACCACTCCGCAACCAGCTCGCACTACTCCGCAACCAGTTCGCACCACTCTGCAACCAGTTTGCACCACTCCGCAACCAGCTCGCACTACTCCGCAACCAGTTCGCACCACTCTGCAACCAGTTTGCACCACTCCGCAACCAGCTCGCACTACTCCGCAACCAGTTCGCACCACTCTGCAACCAGTTTGCACCACTCCGCAACCAGCTCGCACTACTCCGCAACCAGTTCGCACCACTCTGCAACCAGTTTGCACCACTCCGCAACCAGCTCGCACTACTCCGCAACCAGTTCGCACCACTCTGCAACCAGTTTGCACCACTCCGCAACCAGCTCGCACTACTCCGCAACCAGTTCGCACCACTCTGCAACCAGTTTGCACCACTCCGCAACCAGCTCGCACTACTCCGCAACCAGTTCGCACCACTCTGCAACCAGTTTGCACCACTCCGCAACCAGCTCGCACTACTCCGCAACCAGTTCGCACCACTCTGCAACCAGTTTGCACCACTCCGCAACCAGCTCGCACTACTCCGCAACCAGTTCGCACCACTCTGCAACCAGTTTGCACCACTCCGCAACCAGCTCGCACTACTCCGCAACCAGTTCGCACCACTCTGCAACCAGTTTGCACCACTCCGCAACCAGCTCGCACTACTCCGCAACCAGTTCGCACCACTCTGCAACCAGTTTGCACCACTCCGCAACCAGCTCGCACTACTCCGCAACCAGTTCGCACCACTCTGCAACCAGTTTGCACCACTCCGCAACCAGCTCGCACTACTCCGCAACCAGTTCGCACCACTCTGCAACCAGTTTGCACCACTCCGCAACCAGCTCGCACTACTCCGCAACCAGTTCGCACCACTCTGCAACCAGTTTGCACCACTCCGCAACCAGCTCGCACTACTCCGCAACCAGTTCGCACCACTCTGCAACCAGTTTGCACCACTCCGCAACCAGCTCGCACTACTCCGCAACCAGTTCGCACCACTCTGCAACCAGTTTGCACCACTCCGCAACCAGCTCGCACTACTCCGCAACCAGTTCGCACCACTCTGCAACCAGTTTGCACCACTCCGCAACCAGCTCGCACTACTCCGCAACCAGTTCGCACCACTCTGCAACCAGTTTGCACCACTCCGCAACCAGCTCGCACTACTCCGCAACCAGTTCGCACCACTCTGCAACCAGTTTGCACCACTCCGCAACCAGCTCGCACTACTCCGCAACCAGTTCGCACCACTCTGCAACCAGTTTGCACCACTCCGCAACCAGCTCGCACTACTCCGCAACCAGTTCGCACCACTCTGCAACCAGTTTGCACCACTCCGCAACCAGCTCGCACTACTCCGCAACCAGTTCGCACCACTCTGCAACCAGTTTGCACCACTCCGCAACCAGCTCGCACTACTCCGCAACCAGTTCGCACCACTCTGCAACCAGTTTGCACCACTCCGCAACCAGCTCGCACTACTCCGCAACCAGTTCGCACCACTCTGCAACCAGTTTGCACCACTCCGCAACCAGCTCGCACTACTCCGCAACCAGTTCGCACCACTCTGCAACCAGTTTGCACCACTCCGCAACCAGCTCGCACTACTCCGCAACCAGTTCGCACCACTCTGCAACCAGTTTGCACCACTCCGCAACCAGCTCGCACTACTCCGCAACCAGTTCGCACCACTCTGCAACCAGTTTGCACCACTCCGCAACCAGCTCGCACTACTCCGCAACCAGTTCGCACCACTCTGCAACCAGTTTGCACCACTCCGCAACCAGCTCGCACTACTCCGCAACCAGTTCGCACCACTCTGCAACCAGTTTGCACCACTCCGCAACCAGCTCGCACTACTCCGCAACCAGTTCGCACCACTCTGCAACCAGTTTGCACCACTCCGCAACCAGCTCGCACTACTCCGCAACCAGTTCGCACCACTCTGCAACCAGTTTGCACCACTCCGCAACCAGCTCGCACTACTCCGCAACCAGTTCGCACCACTCTGCAACCAGTTTGCACCACTCCGCAACCAGCTCGCACTACTCCGCAACCAGTTCGCACCACTCTGCAACCAGTTTGCACCACTCCGCAACCAGCTCGCACTACTCCGCAACCAGTTCGCACCACTCTGCAACCAGTTTGCACCACTCCGCAACCAGCTCGCACTACTCCGCAACCAGTTCGCACCACTCTGCAACCAGTTTGCACCACTCCGCAACCAGCTCGCACTACTCCGCAACCAGTTCGCACCACTCTGCAACCAGTTTGCACCACTCCGCAACCAGCTCGCACTACTCCGCAACCAGTTCGCACCACTCTGCAACCAGTTTGCACCACTCCGCAACCAGTTCGCACCACTCCGCAACCAGATCGCAGCACTCCGCAACCAGATCCCACCACTCCGCAACCAGTTCGCACCACTCCGCAACCAGATCGCACCACTCCGCAACCAGTTCACACTACTCCGCAACATGTTCGCACCACTCTGCAACCACTTCGCACCACTCCGCAACCCGTTTGCACCACTCCACAACCAGTTTGCACCACTCCGCAACCAGTTCTCACCACTCTACGTCTAGTTCACACAACTCCGCAACCAGTTTGCACCAAAACGCGACAAGTTTGCACCACTCCGCAACCAGTTGGCACCACTCGGCACCCAGTTCGAACCACTCCACAACCAGCTCGCACCACTTCGCAGCCAGTTCGCACCTCTCCCCAACCGGTTCGCACCACTCCGCACCCAGTTCCCACCACTCTGCAACCACTTCGCACAACTCCGCAACCAGTTTGCACAACTCCGCAACCAGATCGCACCACTCCGCAACCAGTTCGCACAGCTCCGCAACCAGTTCGCACCACTCCGCAATGAGGTTGCACCACTCTGCATCCAGTTCGCACCACTCCGCAACCAGGTCGCACCA